>CAMOHE010052698.1:0-20806 GCA_946598075.1 Artocarpus hirsutus | reverse complement strand
GTTATTATCATGTTTAAGAAATTTATGGATTTTGTTAAGTTACGAAATTAAGTTTTAAGAAATGATTATTATATCTTTTAAAGCTGTATGTTGAGAATTCTTTATTATTAAGAATTCATTTATTACTAAGTTTTGGAAAACAATTAGTATTTCCTTTAAAGCTATATGCCAAGGATTTGATAGCAAGAATCCATTTAAGAAAAAAAAAAAAATTATCCTGAAATTTTGTACTTTATTAATAAGTATGTTTAAGTTTAAGACCAAGTTAAGTTAAGTGACGGTCACGTATGGGAGGGTCGTCACATTAATATTTTTGCCTAATCAATCTTCAATTTTATCTAAAAATTACCAAAATGCTCTCAAATTAAAAAGTAAGATAATTTAAAAAACTTAAAAATAACTTTATACTAAGGTTTTTGTTATAAAATACCTTAAAAATAGGTATTTTGTGTGTTTTTCTTTTTATTTTTTTAAAATTTTAGTTTTTTTATATTTTACCTAAGGATAATTTGACCATTTTAAAGGTCAAAATCAACTATTACCTGAGGTAAGGTATAGATTTATGTATTTAATCTAATCTAAAGATATACATTCGATAAAATTAAAAACTGAAGGTATAATTTTTAAATTAACCTAAAATAAAAGATATAGAAAAATAAATATTCCTTAACACAATTATGTAAAATTGATCCTTACGAAGATGTTAGTTTTTCCCATCTCTGATTTATTAATTACCCTTACTGTTTTTTTATCGATCAATGATGAGATCTTGCCAAGTGTTCAACTATGCATGCATAATTATTTATTAAAAAAAAAGCCCAAGCAAAAATTGAATCGAACCTTTTTGGGAAATTATCTCTTCCCATTTTTCTGCCAATACTATTACCAGCGGCGCTTGCTTTCTGCGTAGTAATATGGAATATACAAACATTAATAATATGGGTGGAGACAACCCATGTGGAATAATAAAAAAAAATGAATCAAAAGCACCTAGTCTGACTAAGGTCTGAGCCGAAAGCAGAGCAAACAGCAAAGAGAGAAGATGGTCATACAGTCATAAGGGCGATAAGGTTGAATGGATTTTAATCTAGTATTTTCTAAAGTGTCTTCCTATGAATCTGATGGGCCAAAAAAAAAAAAGTTGATAAAAGAGAGATGGGCACGTTCAATATGAATTATTTGCTTTATGGATTTTGTTTTGTTAGTCATAAAAGTTCGGAATGGTTAGCTTCAATCAAAATAAGTGCAAATAAAGTAAAATTTTCACTCTGAATCTCAAAAATGTTATTAGCAAGTGCAGATTTGGGGGAACAGAAAATCCTAATACCCCACATGGCTTTTGAACACGTCATGCCATATTCAGAATTCACATCAGAAGATTAAAAAAAAGTTGTGGAAGATAAAAGGTTCAAAGCAAAACAAAAAAATTGTACAGGAGGGAAAGTGACAAAGTGCTCTGAGCAGATAAAGTGAAACTTTCCTTCTCTGAATTTTGTGGTGTAGACACCATAACAAGAGTAATCTGCTGCCCTGTGATGTCAATCTTTAGTACAATGACATAGCAAAAATCTACTTTAGAAAAAGGCAGATTATCTTCCATAACTGGTAATATCATTTTGATTCATACTGCATCGCTTAAGCGATAATTACAGGTGGTATGACTTCCACCCAAAATGCTACTCTTAGGCCCCAAGAAAGGGGAAAAAACTGCGCCATGTTTCTTGCTGCTTACACCAAGTAGAGGCGATCTTTTTTCATTAGTGAGTTAAGATGGCCTCCCCAGATGATAATTCAGAGTGTTGTAACCTCCACAAACAAGTCAGTGAAAAAGGGATCAAGAATTGCTTCTTGTGCAGACTGATACCTGTCTAGACGCTTCTTCAATGAGCGCAAATCCCTCGCGTTCTTTGAAGTGCGTTTCTACACAGCATTTCCATGAGTCAAAACCTAGCTTATAGCTGCTCTTATATATCAGCTGGAGAAATTTAAGATTTACTGCACAGTTATCTGTCCTCGTTTTGCTTTATAGGTTCAACCACAATTCAACCATTTTTGTTACAATGTTTTCTTGTAAAAATTTAAATTTTTGTTCAAACTTGTGAACAAAACGGGCCACAAATTTTCCCATCAAGGTTGCCAACATCCAAACAAGTCAAAATGAATAAATTCTTACTCTCTATCATAACAAATCTGGCCAAAGAATATTAAATGTCTGAAATCCTGTTAAACATGGCATTAAGGTGAAAGGATTAAAAAAGTGTCGCTCAAATATTTGTGTACATGTAACGTGCAAAGAAACCCTCATGATCATAGCCAGCTACCCATTCTAGTGTGATACATCCACATGTTGAAAAGGCATATGTTCCAAAAGTAGAACAGCTAAAAAGTAGAAAGAAATTGTTTAGGGAAATAGATATAACTTATGATTTCTTCAACTTCAAGAGTAACTCATTCACCAAATATAGCAACCACAATACAGTTGTTCTGGGGAAGCTGTGAGATATGGAAAGTGGACATGATTAAGGATCCATGAAAGTTCAAAGCAAAAAACTGAGAAAAACAATTTAACAATAATGAAAAAGAGCTACTCATTCTCTTCGAGAGTGCATGTACACTATTTTCTCCTCGTACGTCAGCCCTCTTTCAAGACTTAAAAAAAAGGTTGATTCAAATGTTCTTTCTTCCCTTAGGTTCTGAGACAACCGCATTTCTGGGGCATGTATAGTGAATAAAACAATAGCAACTTTCAAGTCTGGCAATATACTTTCTTGAGTTACATAACAGATCCTAATGATGGAATCCAGTCTCTTTGTTTCACATGATAGATTAACTTATTTCACAAGTCCACGAGTCTATCAGTGGCTATGTTGAGGTCCCTCAAAAAGGAAGGGTTTCAGTTTGTTGAAGAAAAAGATCGTTAATTTGATTCCCTGTATTTACTAAGTTAAAAATTCATCACACTGCAAAATTCTGGCATCTCTAATTTTTATTCTTTACCAACACTAGGACCAGTTTATCATAACCATGCAAGTATATTTTTAAACCATACCTTTCCTTCGAGCAATCTTCGGTTACCTACTTCATCTTCCAGTAAGTTTCTGACTGAAAGCCAAAAGAACAGTCAATTTTTGTTGTTTTGTTGATCTCCTACTGGACCTTTGCAGATATGAGGATCTAAGGACAAGTCCAAAAAGAGTATGTCTTTGCCTGTGCATTCATCATGTTTGTTAAACTATGCTAGACTAAAAGTAAATTTATCCTCTACCTTCCATGAGTAAATTCTTAAAAGAAGTGGGAAAGAAAAAGCACCAGTATTTATTCTTGAAAGAGTGAAATCGATAATTGACACCAGTAATCCAAATGTCTTGACAAACATTTTCTTCCCCTCCAGATTGAACTCCAATACTGTATCAGAACATTCCCGCGAAGGAGGACGTTTCCCCTGCAGCCAAATGCATCTCCTCAAGTCAATAACCACTGGCACAACCCACAAGCACACCTACATTTTGCACAGAGTCGTACCAGTGCAGACCGTGTTGTTCATCCTAGAAGTCTCATAACACAACACATTCAAATATAAGGTTAGTCAAATAAAGTATAATATAACAAAAGAAATACATAGGTGCAGAATTCAATATTCAACATGTGGTATCCATGACCCAATCCCTTGATCATTCACGCACCGTCTTGCTAGTCCATTATGAACAAACTTAGGTGAGCTTTCACTCAATAGGTACAAATGCAACATCACAAAATTTTTAATCGATAATGTTAGAATGGATTGAACCAAAATTCTACAGCATCGTTCATGTCAAATTATTGAGAAGAATCATACCAAATTACGGAAGCGTACCTGGATTCATGATCACTGAATAAACTTGAGTTATTGTCTTCCAATCCAATACGTACTCCTTGTGATTTTCTAAGAAGATGGGATTTCAGAGAAAACAGGAATAATAAAACGTATGTTTGGATTGGGGACCATAACCAGAATAAATAACTTTTGTTATTTTAGTGTATTTTCAGTTTCGCCCATTATAAAATCTGCAAATTACAAATTGGTATCTACACATATAATATTTATAAAAATAACCCATACATTATTTTCATACCCAATAAAGCCTTTAACTTTATCTTAATTATATCACTTTAATTTAGGCTTTACTTTAAGATAACATTAAATAACACATTTAATTACATATGTGTGCCCACATGAAAAATTATTTTCTAACAAATAATACATAACCAATTATGAATAATCAAGTTATTCTCGTTAAATTTTATGAATCCTGTGTACGTACCAGGTGTGCACAATCAATGGGAAGATGGGGAGCTCCAAACTGACTCAAGGCCTCATTTTGTATTGTTTTGTTCATTATAATCACCTAGCGGAGGTTTGTATGACACATTTTTAAGTTTCACTTCATTAGCCCCATAAATCATGAGTGCATATAATCAATGATCATAACTCATATACATACATCATTAGTTCTTACGCTAAGGCCATAATATATAAATCATTCATCAATATATCCTCTAATTCGTAGACATATATAAGCATTATTTGAAAAGAGTTCCATATTGTAGGCCACGTATGTACTCACTTAAAGTGCGCACAACTATGTTCTATGCGAACTTGTTTCTCCCGCTAACATTGGTATTTGTCCTCGTTCACAATACTCTCAGAGTTAGAACAGAGTCTTCGACAGACTCTTACAGTACCTAATTAGACCATAAGTGATATCTTATGTCTAACTTAATTGTATTATCTAACCTTCTAATGTGGGAACCATAAAACCTTAGACGAATCAAATTATTGAACCTTCATTAATTATTAATTAATTATATATAATTAATTAATTAATTATTCTATTAATTACTGGTTAATTATACTTTAATTAATTAATAATTTTTGTTAATTGTCACGTAATTTTACTTCATCAATTACTAATTATTTCTTCTTTAAAAAGTACACTTTTAAAGTATTAATCAATTATCAGTCAATAATTATAAATACTTAAATTATTTTAATTAATTATTAATTAATTAAGCTTAATTAACTAATAATTAAAGCCCTTAACATAATTTATTTTAAATCCTTATTATAAATTAGTAATGTATTTAAATGCTTAAATAAATTATAAATTAATTTAACACAACACTTTATCAATTAAAATAATCATTTAAAAAATCATTTTTGAACTATACTTAATTATTATTATTATCAATATTATTAATATTATTATTATTATTGTTGCAAAATCACTTTGAAATTATAAAGCTCATTTTTTAATTTTTTAATCTATTAATTAATTAATTAATTATTAGGTTGGGCTAAGATCGTTAGCGAGGGCTTGGTTTCTAATATGCACACAAAAATGCATTTTAAACAATACTCATTATTGAATAAATATGAGTGATTAAACATTTTTCATGATTTTTATTAAAACATTTTAAATTAGAGAATGTCTAGATTTTGCTTATTTATTTACTGATTACAAAGCAACATAGAAAACCATGCAATTGAACAATGGAAGCCATGCCTTTGATAAGCCACTAAAGCACCAATTTTAAGCCAAACCGCATCTCAGTCACTAGCAGTTGATGTTAAAAAGCAAGTACACAGTGGATTTTAAATTTGTTTACTAAAGTGTTTCCCAAATAACAAGTTAGACATGCTATATAGAGAAATTAATTAAAGATCTTACGTATTTTTATTAGACTGAAAACTGCCTTTCTAAATAGGGAAGATTTTTATCAAAACTGTTACGAGAGAATCGCTATCAGAAGAGCCTCAACTAACTAGACTTTTTTGCTATTCTATTTTCCACAATTAGAATGCGAGTGGGCACACCTCCTTCAGTCTTTCCTCAAGCAACGTTTTTTTCCAACCGCTTAAAAAAACCAAGAGCTAAAGTTTGGAATGTTGAACAATAACCCCACGGGAGTTTTAGAGTTTTTTTCAATAGAATACTCTCTCTAGATTCCTCAAGTAATCTAAAAAACAATAGGGAAAACCCCTCCTTTATATAGGAGTTGGATTAGGACTCATTCTAATCATATTAGGCTTATAAAAATTCGAGTTTAAATCAACTTCAAAATAACAATCATTAACCTCGAATTAATTGATATGGTAGAGTCTGGTCTACCAGCTTCACCATGTTTGGTCGACCAAATAGTCGTTTCGTCACTCCTAACATGTTTTTCCAACTTCAAAGAGTTATCTTTGATTTATTCATTCAAATCTAATGGATAAATCCTACTTTATTTGATCCGAGTATCTATTATAAAACTTCAATTTCAAATCAAATAACCTAATTGAAAAGTAATCTGATTAAAACAATGCTAAATAGATAATTTCATATCAAATAAAATATATTTAAAATAATTCAATATGTTTATCTTAAATTAATTTATAAAATAAATTCAACCAATAAACTAACATGACCAGTAAAATAACATGAATTATTAAATCTAATTAATCGAGTTTTATCCAACTTAATAAATAACATAAGTTACCAATAAGTAGAAAAAACAATATGTATCGTTACTGGAAATATTATGAGCTAGTAAAGGGACCCGATGAACTTATATAGATCGAGCTCCTATAATTATAAAATAATATGTTTCTGACATGGACAATTTATAATTATCAACTTTAAAGCCACTCCATTAAAACTCTTGAACTATATGTAATTATAAAACTCCAATAAGTTAAACGTCCATGATATATCATAATATGTAACATCCTCATAGGATAATGATAATCAAATTAAGGATAAAGCTCCGTTTCACTTTTTTTATTATTTTTATCTTATGCTCTATTATCTCACAATTGGAACACTTACTATTCATAATCAATATAAATAATATATAATTTGGTTAAACTTATGTATCTAAATGGTTGAACGTTTCAGTTTCCAATTACAGAATAATGCTTATAAGAGAATATTATTAACTCTACAAAAGAGCTATGAATTATATATCTATGAGTAATGAGTCTACGTTAATCAAGAATCATGTCTCTAATTTACCAGCATACGTACCTTCATATAATTTAGGACGTTTTTCTTTGATACATCAAAAGACATAATTCAAAAATACGGACCCATTTATTCATTTCAAGACAAACAAGTAATACAGATGATTGCCTAAAGTGTATTGATTTAAATATACGAAATTATTAATCAAATCTATTCAATTTTATTCCCGATCCAATATATCGTCATAGGTGACGATATATTAATATTTTTACTCACAGAGTCTAACTTCGATAACAAAGACAAATCTTCCATTAGAGATGTACACAATATAATAATCTTACCATGAATAAAGCGCCCAACTTTATTTACTTGATTTCCGGCCTTATTATTTAAACTATCACTTCTAAAGTTCATGTTTTACTTATAATCTATCCATCATCTGCATTTAGATTGACAGTCTTTGACTTTAGTTTGCTTAACATACATTCAACATAAATAAACATAAAGAAGACAAGAATGATATATGAAATAATTAATAAACTCTTTATTGATTAAATGTCTCCAAAACTATTACATTATTTTATCCTTAAGGCAACTAGTTTAACACTTCAACCGAACCACAACCAGTGAGAAATCCATCAGTTGTGTCAAGCTATAGGCCCTAGTGTCAGCATTTGATGGAGTCACGACCTTCTCCAGACGTGCCTGAACACACAGTAAGCCAGCAAATGCACTCTCTTTCACATGTCTCCAGCGTGCATCAGCTCTGTAGGACCTACCTATCCCCCAGTGTCGTCTCCCTCCAGTTGCCCAGGACTCTCCACACGCTAACTCCTTTTGTCCCATTAACGCACACTACATGGACTTCTCAACTAGTTTCCTCCATTCAATTCATGAACACAGCATTTTCATGGGGGAAATTTTCTCCAGCATTTTCTCTCCTCGATTTTGAGCTAATCAGCCTTCCACATTACCTCCTCATTAAACCTCAATCAAATATTTGATTTCTCCACCTTTAATTGTAATTTTATTTTATTTCTTTTTCTTCTATAATTTTGCATTTTTCAGTTTGCTTCCTCAAATTGCTTTGCACCCAAAACACTATAGACAGAGGTGCTACAAGCTCTATTTTCTATCTAAAAATTTTGAGAAGATTCAAAATACATATTTCAATTTTTGTCTCCTTAGTTTTTCCTTTGGCGTGAGATTACTTTATTTAGGCTGCTAAGTAGAAGTATAAGCCACAGGCGAAGGCTTTCACACCTTTCTGTGAAGTAAGGTGGAAGCTAGCTGCTTGCTTGTTAAAGGTGCTTACCTGTGGCTCTTCGTAGATATGGAGTTCTATATTTATGATACATCTCTTTGTAAATGACATATCATCGACTGAAGGCTAAGTAAATAATAAATTTTGTTTGGGTGCATTCTTCAATTTTATTTTAATTCACTTTGTTATTAAATGCTTGTATATTTAATCAATTTCATCTCTTCTATTTAGTTTTTGTGGTATTTAATTTCATAATAACAACGGGTTTATTTATCATATTTGATACACTTAATCACCAGTGACTGGTAGTTTATTTTATAATTTTTATATGAGTATCCCATAATGCATTATTGTTTGTAATATTGTTGCTTTAGAATGACGTGTAAGAATAATCGTGTCTACATATATAAGAAGTGGTTTAATTGATTAAATACTTTTTATATTATTTGTGTTTTCAATTCCATATTTTCCGATCACGTGTTTAGGATGTGAACTTGTAATTGAGTTATAGAATTGGAATATTAATTTGTAATCAAAAGTATACAAATTCCTCGTTTATTTTCCTTTATTCTTGTACTTTTATTTATTTTGTCTTATAATTTCAAAAACTTCCAAAAATACCTATTCTTTTTATCCGCTTGATTTGCTTATCTCTCTTAAGTTTATTTTCTAATAATCTTCGGAGTTGTTATTTAGTCACCTCCTCATGAGATTGACCGCCCATTCTATATTCATACATAGTTTGGGCATTAAATATATCTCCAATATAAATGTCAATATTAATATTATAGTTGATACCAAACTTTTAAAATAAAATATTTTTTGAAATGTATTTTAATGTATGATGTTATTTTAAATATTATATTTATTTTTTGTCATAATTATTAAGATTTATAAATATAAAAGTAAACTTTTAAATTTAAAATAGTCTAAAACGTTAATATAGTGATGAGTCATTACGTCAATTGATAGCAATTAAATATTAAAATTTATCATATGCTATATATACTTAGTGGCAAATTTACTACCAAGTAGAACATAAGCAAAATTTAGCATTAAATATAGCACTCCTTGAAGAGTAATTTTCTACTCAAATGCTAAAATGTAGCATTGGCTCAATATTATTGATGCCTAATAATAACTATTTTGATAACAAAAGCCAAATTTGTTTGGGATATTTATCATTTTATACTCTTTGTTTTATATAAATTCAAAAACCATACCTTTAGTTTTTTATCTTATCTAATATATACCTTTAAATTAGATTTAATATACAAATTTATACCTTAATTTGGTCAATAGTTAATTTTGACCTTTAAAATGACCAAATTATTCATAAGTAAAAGAGAAAAAAAAATAAAACTTTCAAAAATTAGGAAGAAAACAAAAACAAAAACACACAAAAATTCATTTTAATGTATTTTGTACATTTTTGAAGTCAAGAACTTTAGTATGAACTTTTTTTAAGTTCTTAAAATTTTCTTATTTTATAATTTAATAATTTGGGCAATTTAATAGATTAAAATTGAAGATTGATAAAAAAATATATAAATTTGTATATTAAATCTAATATGAAAGTATATATTTAATGAGATAAAAAATAAAGGTATAATATTTAAATTAATCTAAATTTTAAAGTATAGATAAATAACCTAATTTGTTTCACTTATGCTTGACGTGTCCAATAGTAGATGTGTCAACAATGGTATAAACCAAGATCACCATGATTTCAGATAATGCTATATTAATCACTAATGCTTCATGGTTAGACGCTGCACATAACTAAAGTTTCAGTTTCAGTTCTAAGCATGCATCTTGATTGTGACATTTTTTGCTGTACTAGTGATTTTGGACTAAACAACCTCTAATCACCATATTTATTCGCTACAAAAAGCAGTTTCTGGGCTAGCTATAAATGTGTATTATTAATTAAGCACATCTTTCAGAGTTACTTTATTTACGACTTAAAAGGCTAATAAGAAAACATCAAGCACATGATTTTGTTGATCATTTAATTAGAGATTTGGGGAACAGGAATATTCATCGGAAGATAAAAAAGTTGTGCAAGATAAAAGGTTCAAAGCAGAAACAAAAGAGTTATATAAAAGGGACAGTGGCAAAGTGCTCTGAGCAGATCAATTGAAGTTTTCCTTCTCTAATATTGTACTATTTGGAAAAATTTGTATAGGGTGTCTGAAAGAGTAGTTCAAACTCAAGAGTTTTAACCATAAATAATATAAAGCTCTCACGTACTATAGAACAAAATAAAAGAATGTTATAGTGTACGGTTCAAATTCTAGGATTGAAACTCTTCTCCTAAACATCCTAATAGTATGGACACCATAACAAGAGCAATCTGCTGCTTGTGATGTCAATCTTTTGTATAGTGTCATAGCAAAAATCTACCTTAAAAAGGAAAATTATCTTCCATAATTGGCATTATCACTGTGACTCACTGCATTTTCTAAGCGATAATTACAAGTGGAGTGGCATTCAAAAAGCCACTTTTAGGCACCAAAAGTGGGGAAAGAACTGTGCTATGTTTCTTGCTGGTACACATATGTACACAAAGTAGAGGCGATATTTTTTCTTTAAAATGTCAACATGGCCTCCCGAGATGATAACTCTCACTGTTATAACTTACACAACATTGTTAACAAACAAGTCAGTAAAGAAAGGATCAAGAATTGCTTCTCGTGCAGACTGATACCCGTCTAGACGCTTCTTCAGCGAGCGCAAATCCCTCGTGTCCTTTGACGTGCGTTCCTACGCAGCATTTTCATGAGTTAAAACAGCTCATTACTGCTCTTATATATCTAGCTATGCAATCCAAGTATTGGTGAAATTAAGAATAGTGCTTTTGTTATCAGGCCCCATTTCATTTTATACTTTATAAGTTCAACCATAATTTTTGTTACAAGGTTTTCTCTCGTAAAAATTTGAATTTTTGTTCGAAAAGCAGGCCACAGGTTTTCCCATTAGGATTGCCAACATGCAGACAATTCCGAATGAATAAATTCTTATTCTTAATCTTAGCAAATCTGGTCAAAAAATATGTTTTCATATTCCCAAATGTACGAGGTAAATGGTTAAAATCCTGTAAAAGCATGGCATTAAAGTGAAAGAATAAAAAAAAGAGTAGTGCAAACATTAGTATATAAGTAACGTGGAAAGAAACCCACATGATCGTAGCCAGCTATCCATTCTAGTGTAATTGATCCACATATTCAAAAGGCATATGGTTGAAAAAAAGAACTAAAAAGTTTAATGGAGTTGTTTAGAGAAATATATGTAACTTACAAATGATTTCTTCAGGAGTAATATGTCAACCAAATACAGCAACCACAGCACATTAGTCCTGGGGAAGCTGTGAGATATGAAAAGTGGACATGATTAGAGATCCATTAAAGTTCAAACAAAAGAAAATGAGGAAAAAAATTAATAATAAAAAAGAGGTCCTGTTTTATTTCTTCGAGAGTGCACGTATGCTCTTTTCTCCTCATAAGTCAGACGTCTTTCAAGACTTCGAAAATAAATGTTGATTCAAATGTTCTTTCTTTCCTAGGTTCCAAGACAACCACTTTCTGGGCATGTATAGCGAAGAAAACAGCTGCAACTTTCAAATCTTAATCTTCCCATGGATATATATTTCCCGAGTAACGTAACCAAACCAAATAATGAAAGCCAGTCTCTTGATTTAATCATAAAAAATTTAAGATTTTTGGTACATTTACCCCCTAAACTTTAGGCTTTTTTGTAATGTAGTCCTTGAATTTTTGTTTGTAGTAATTGAATCCCTAAATTTAGCTAAATTTGGCAATGGAGTCTCTAAACTTAGCTTATTGTGGCAATTAAGTCCCTAATCACTAACGTTTGTCAAAATTAAAATGAAAAATGATCGCTTAAGATGCACATAAACTATTTAAAAGTGAATTGACATAATTTCAAGCATTACAATGATTAAAATATACACAAAAACCAACAAGTGTTAAAAATATCACTAACGATATAATTTCTTTTTTTTTTTTCTAATTTTGGGCATACAATTGAAAATTTTGACTCATGTTAGAATTAAATGAGGTATATAAGTGTTCTAAATGGGTCACGTGCATCTCAAATGATTGTTTCCGTCCTAATTTTGAAGGAAGTTTGTAAGTAGGACTTAATTGCCACAATTTGTTAAGTTTAAAGACTCAACTGCCACAGAAAAATGTTTGAGGACCACATTGCAAATACGTGAAAAGTTTAAGGGGCAAATATGCCAAAAACCAAAAAATTTATTTCACAAGTTCATGAGTCTACTTAGCAGCTACGTTGAGGTCCCACAAAAAGGAGGGATTTCAGTTTATTGAAAAGAAAAAAGAACACTAATTTGATTCCCAGTGTCTACTAGGTTAAGCATTCACCCCACCACAAAATATTGGCATTTCTAATTTTTATCCTTACCAACATCACGTCAAGTGTGTCATAACCATACACGTATATTATTCAACTGTACCTTTCCTCCCAGCAATCTTTTGTTACCTCCTTCATCTTCCGGTAAGTTTCTGACTGAAAGCCAAACGAACACTCGATTAAGTCATTTCACAAAGATAAAATTGCTAAAAAAACCCTTAATGCCAAGTCCTACCTGTTTGTCTCCTACTGGACCTTTGAAGAGATAAGGATCTGAGGACAAGTCCAAAAAGAGTATGTCTTCACCTGTGCATCCATCATGTTTGATAACCTTAGAACTAATTTATCCTCTACCTTCATGAGTAAATTCTTTAAAGGAGTGGCAAAGAAAAAGCACCAGTATTTATTCTTGAAAGAGTGAAGTCAATTATTGACACCAACAATCCAAATGTCTTGACAAACATTTTCTTTCCCTCAAGATTGAACTCCAATACTGTAACAGAATCATTCCGGCTAAGAAGGACGTTTCCCCTGCAACCAAATGCATATCCTTAACTCATTAACCACTAGTATAATCCACAATCGCATAGATTTTGCAAAATTGTACCAGTGCAGATCGCGGTGTTCAAATTCGTATGCAGCTTCAGCCACTGCAAGGGCAGCTGTAACCTGGAAAGAACAATACATTACATAATTAACAAAACAAAGCTTTATAATATCCTAGAAAATGAAACAATATCATGCAGCATTGCAACTACCTGGACCAATAAAGTCCACGCCTCGTCGAAGTTAAGAAGCACAAAGCTTTCAAGATCCCTACCGCCATGAGCTAGGACAAATACAACATAGCACTGAATGCAGGATTGTCAGTCAATTGAACCAGCATTAATAGCATGCACAACTTGTGTCTAAGTGTTCCTCGTAGTGATTTGAGTGTGCGTGTTGTGTTTGGGAAGTGAAGAGTCTCTAAAAATATAAGACATATTAAAGAAAAAGAAGTGAAGAGTCTCTAAAAATGTAAGACATATTAAAGAAAAAGAAACCTGTTTGTCTGGAAACTCCTTTGGATGGTCGTTTTCCGATCCATGTTTTTCGTCCCAGTCTTGCCAAGCTCTTATCAAGGCAGGATCATAGGTACCTTGGCATACCCGCAAGCTGTAGAAGATCCAAATCAGAAGAATGACAAAAGCAAAAAATGTATTGCAAATAATAACGTCCAGAAAATATTGAAGTGCGTCTGAAATGTTCATGTCATTCAGTTATGATGAGCCTAGCAGGCTGGATTTTGTCTAGTATATTTCTACATATCAAAACAAACTGGCTGCTAGTCTGTTGACTTTGTCAAACCCATTCCAGAATGTGAATGTGGTAGACAAACTGAAAACTGCTAGGAAAATTTAATAATATTTCCACAAAACCCTACAGTTGCAAGAATTAAGGAATTTGAACATATCAGGCAGATTTCATACTCTATTGTTTCAATAAAAGTGGTGCACGCATTATGACCATCTCCCTCATTCCCTCTTAAACAATTGAGAGTTCGGGAAAGAACAACCTCCTCCAGCAACTCTTCCGATCTCTAAAACATAGCAACCACAACGTCACATGATTAGAAGAAAAACAAATCTTGTCAACTTCAAGAGGTAAAAGTAGTAACTAGTAGCAATATTTTCAAAGATGTCTTGATAAATTCATAGCTATTGATTTTTTTGTCAGTTTAATAGACTCGTAGCTGGAAGGTACAGATTAAAGTACCTTTTGCACTTCTCCATTCACTCGGAAGTCTCCATCTATAGGAACTATTTTGCAGACATAATTTCCCACCATGAAAGCTTCTCCAAAAGTCCCTTCACCAATTTTAGTTATTTTCTGTAGGTCACTGGAAAAAGATACTAATTTTGATCAGCTTAAGCAGGATCCAGATCCAGACTCAACTACAACCTTGTGCAGAAAGAGAGGTTCCACAAACAGAAGATCACTGGATTTATAACCTAATGAAAAGTCACATAATTGCTTAAACCTAAACCACTAAAAAAGTTAAAGCTTGAGACTATGACTATCTAATGCAACTCTTACTCTGGAACAATTCAAAGTTCAACAAAAAGCAGAAGAAAAGGAACTGGAGGACCTAAACATTACAATATATAACCAATAAATATAAATAAAATATGATTAGATGCACAACCAAGAGATGCCAATGCTTACTTGCATTTGGGAATATAAGGAGATGAGACAGATAGAGACACACAGGCAAGTATACAAGGAACAAGGAACAAGGAACATACCAATACTTAGAAAACACATCCTGGAATATTGATGGAACTGACTGTCCACAAACGGCTAACAACGTAGCAAATGGATCAGAATGATGACTATCCAACGAAGATGTGGATGCTAAAGAGAGTTTCTTAACTGCAAAATCTATTTCACAGTCTTCATTGCTCACATCCGTTGTCTCGTGTGATTCGCTGCCGAGTTTAGCAGATGCCTTTTTTGGAGTACTTTTCAGACAAAAAAGATCGAAGTCATCACCACCTATAGGTGTCAAAGTCATGGCCGGAGTTCCAAGAATCTTGGACAATGTGCTAGCGGGTCCACAGGAATAATTGAGCCTCCTGCGGTTCAACCACTTCCGCAATCTTGAGGACAAATGGGGAATTGCAACAGTATCATTTTGGTTGGTGCTGACCCATGTGCCATAGTTCTTGGGTGATGGGCTTTCTTCTACTAGTTCAAAGGCATCAACCTCGTCAAAGTACGCCCTCTCCTTATCAAAGCTTGGAGGTTCAACCACTTTTCCCTAACAACACACAATTTGTAAGACAACATAAATAAACCAACTAGAAATACTCTCAAACCTCTTAAAGTTCAAAGTTAAAGGAGTCCAGAGGCTTTGTTTTTCAGAGGATCTCCGCAAAAGTGAGTGTACCTTTGCATTAAACATACAATTCAATTCAAAAGTTAGCAAACTTTAATTTCAATTAAGTGCATGCTATGCTTACATACTAACAACACATAATACAAAGAAGGGTTATTTACTTTTGCTACCCTGCATCTTAAGCTTTTTAAAGATATATATCATGCATTTTTCATATCAAATTAACATATTTTCTTGAACAAATGCTAATATTGACCACTTAAATGAAGACTTTACCATACACAATTGAGTTGTCATGGTATATACTTTTAGCAAGCTATAGAGGTCTCACTTTGGGTATAGGAGGTCTCCCCCTTCTTTTCGCCTGCTTAACTTGAGGTTGATGATGATCAAGGCAAGTGCCAACGGCAATACTTGTCCTTCCTCTGTCAACCACAAAAATACAATCCAAAACTTCAGAATAGCAGATGCAAATTTCAGCTTTCTACAAAACATAAAAATGAAAATAAAAGGATAAAAATTTCAGGTTTCAAAACGTCAGCAAATAATCGTAGCTAATACAATGACTCCGAGAACCAGACAATGCATTACCGTTACCAATCACAACCTACTCAAAACCAAGTTAAATAGGCTCCATATCACTTTTGTAAGGATTGAGTGTTTTTCTACCACTTCCTACATTTTGTGCAAACAATATCATTTCCAAGACACATGAAGTCCCCAGTGCCCCTTATTTTAGTTAATTTCATTACAAAATCATTTAATATAATTAGTATGTCAAATATTATATTAATCAATGAAGGTTTAAATATTCAAGGAAAAAGAGATTGAGAGAGAAAGGAGTGGTGGCGGAAGAGATGGTAGAGTGCGAGACAGAAAAAACTTTTTAGGAGTTAGAGAAGAGAAAAACAAATGGTGTTTCTATATTAGTGTTCTCAAAAGTAACAGTCTTCTAATCTCATCTCTCATGTAACTGCCAATGTTAAAGTTATATTTACCACTAAAAACTATAAAAAAAAAAATCATATTTAATATGTTATTTTATTTTATGTTTTAATATATAATATTATTTAAAAAACTATATTTGTCTTTTGTCATAATTATCAAACCTTAAAATAAACTTTTGATATTAAACTAATGAAAAAGTGAAAATGTTGTAATTATTAAAAAAGACAATCTATTGACCAATAAGTATCAAATGTCAAATTTACTTTATAATAAAACTTTGTAACAAATTTATTATTGATATATCAATTTAACACTGTATTATAGATGCTATAATTATCTCACGTTACAAAAGCAAAAACCAAAACCCAGACATCAAATACCATGACTGCAAATGGGAAATTGACAAAAGGACAAAATGGGTTAATGCATACATGAACATATACATATACATATATGATACATAAATGTGAAGACAAACAGAAAAATAAAACCTGGTGGAAAGAGAACGATTCCAACTGATTCGCTTGGTGGGACCAAGAGCAGCCAAGCTCGCCCGATGATTTTGATTTCCATGGCTACCAGAACCCAATTCCTTTCTGACGAAAACAATGACGAAAAATTTCACGACCAAAAAGGAAGAAACAATTCTCAGAAAAATCTAGCAAGAGAAAATTGCAGGTAAAAAAAAAAAAGCCTGGAAACGTACGAAGGAAGTACATCTTGAGGGGTTTTGGCGGCTGGTTTTCTTCTTCTGTAAATGACTTGAGAGTTTTTCTGTTGTTGTTCCGAACCAATGATTTCCGACCACAGATCGGCGTAATTGCGGCCTGAAAACATAACTCAGAACTTAAAAGCAAATGAAAAGCAGAATATTTGTTCTGAGAATCTGAAATTAGGCTTTCTCTACCTGTTTGTGAACCCATTTTCTGCGATTACTCTCCAGTTACAATGCTAGAGAAAGAGCGTGTGTTCAAATGGTTCGGTGGGCGGGAATTGATTGAACAATCTATCAGGCAAGTGAAAAAGTGCGAGAACGCAGCGGGAATGGCCTTAGATTCCTGGGCCGGCCCATGATTCAGTTCGGCCCATAAAACTTCTCTCTGGGCTTTTTAGTGTGAGAAAATAAGTCTCATTCCACCTCTTAACACCGATTTTTTGTACTACCTTTTTTTTTTTTTTTTCAAATCTTTCGTTCGTAAAATTTTTGACAAACACTATATTCAAATTACTCTTATATAAAATCTCACCATTTAACTCTTCTTGTCTTTCTTCCCTCACTCTATGTTTCAAGCCCTTCCTACCCTCTCCTGTTTCTATTTCTCTCTCCTCTTTTTCTTTTTATTTCCTAAAAGGGGTATGCTTCAAATTTTCTTCATGAAAATGGTAGAAGTCAAAAGTGGATGGAAATGGTTGAAGTCGAAAGTGGCATCATAGAAATAGTATTTATCGAATTAACCCTGGAAATGTCAATTTGAGAAGGAAAAATTTTCATAAATGTCATCTTTAAAAATTTATTTTTTTAAAAAAATGCTACAATGTTTATTAATGGTACAATTTAACATGTAATATAAATAATAACATAATATAAATAAACACAATTTTTAAAAATGTGGCATAATATGTAATTTTCTCTTTGAGAAATACCTAGTTTATGGTAATGTTTTTCAATTTTACCACTTCTATAAGAAAATTTGAAACATATCACTTTCAAAAATATAAAAACATAATTAATTATAAGTATTTTAAGTTAGAGTTAAACTAACATGTGTTATTTGAGAATATTTTAGCCTTTGTTGTGAATAAAAAGGAAGAAAAAAGCGCTAGAAATAATAGTAGTGGTAAAAAAGTTATGTAACATCTAATTTACTTTGAAATTTCAATGCCAAGTCGAGACATAAAAATTTTAAGAATTTTTAAACTTTATAAGAGAGTATTTAAAAATGAAGTTAGAACTTAGCATTAGCATATAAGAGTTTTACACATACCAAACGTTAGGTATACTTAATATTGTTGGAAAATATATTTATTCAAAAATTAATTTTTGTCTATTTTACTCTGACTTTACACTGAGTTTTTGCTTATATTTTTCTTTTTTCTTCGTCCTTTTTTTCCTTCATTTCTCTCTCTCCCTTTCTCTTTGTTCAGTGACATCTCTCTCTGCAGATCTTCCTGGCTAGACAGTAGTATTCTCCAGCAATCAGATCGAAGTTGTCTAAGCTTCACGTCTCAGTCGACGGAGAGTCGTCGCGAGCTTCGTGTCCGAACGCTATCGACGCCTGCTGGAAAGATTTGCTCATGTCTGATTCTCTAGTGTCACGAGTAGGCGAAGAAGTTGGCATCCAGATCTCCATGACGGCAACGGTGAAGACGATCTCCGACGTAAATAAATCGCTACAACAAAGGACAAGGCTGAACAAAGTTTAGTGACCTTTGATCTGTGCACGTTGTCATGAGTCATCTGTCAGAGGGGGGATCGTCAGAGATTGAAGAAGAACCATAAAGAGAGGGAGAAGAGGAAAGAGAAGGGAATGGAGGGGAGGAGAGAGAGTACAGAGGGAGCTCTGGTATGGTAGAGACAATATTACCGGGATAAATTCCGAAATTTGGAAGTTGTTTTTTGGCTGATATTTGTTTCAATTATTTTCAAATATCTGCTATTCTATACATTTTTTAGTTGAAATATTAGTAAATCTTTTCAATGGTAAAAACTAACATCATTAAAATAATTATTACATAATTATAAGTATTAAATGTGGTCGTATTATGATAATTATTGTTTACTTTATAATATTTTAAAAAATTTGCTAAATCTGTAAGTCTCAACATTGCTTAAAATGATTTTTCCATTAAAAAAACTTGGTTAAAAATATTTATAAGTTTAACGAATTGTATTGTTGCGCTTTAAACTATTTATTTTTTTTATATAATATACTCTGAATTTTAAATCTTTAAATAACCTTTTAATCTTTATATGAGTTGGCAAAATTATTTTGAATTATGCATCTAAATTTGTTTGGTTTGAAAAACAACCGTCTAAATAGTTATATATATTGGTGTTTGATAGGTGATAGTTTGAAGTATTTTTTTTAGTTATAAACAGTATAAAATTTTTATATATTATAATAACAATAAAAAAATTACTATAACAAAAAAATTTTATATATAATAATAAAAATAATTTTAATTAATAATTTTAACTATCTCATTAGACACCCTTATACATGGATGATTGACATTACCCACTTCTTCTACTTTGCACTAACTTTTGTTGCTTTCATTCTGTCCTCCCGATGTCAGAAGTTTCTTAACAAGCAAGTCCTGAAACCGGTACTTTTTTATCCCTTGCACTTTAATGGTAGGTTGTATTTTAAGCACAAGACAGCAAGATCTACAGTAGCACAAAATAAAAACCGAACAGAAATTAATAGTAAAAAATTCATTTTACTTCCAAAACTGTATTCACGCTGTACAATGTTAATAAGAAAAAATAATAACAAATATAACAGCAATAAAAATTAAACAATACGAACTAAAAAAACATAACTAGCAGGAAGTGGAGTCGTATCAATCACATATATAGAACCTGTACTACTGTATTGTATTCTCAAGTGACGTGAACAATCATATTTTACTGAATCTTGATCAAGTAGACAGAATTTATTTGATTGATCGATTGGTGTACTCGAGTTCAGCAACAACATAAAACATCTTCATTATAATATTAAATTAATATGTCAAATTGGTGTTAGAATGTAAAAAAAATCCTCTAATATAATATTATTTTTATAAAATGTTTGATAAAATAGTAAAAACTATTAGTTAGAATTGTTTTATTATAGCAAGTGAGAACTTTACACTATAGTAACTTCTTTTTTTTTTTACTGTAGCATTTAAGAGCTTTACACTGTTCATAATTTAAATGGTAATTAAAACCACTACTTGTCGAACAACATGTTAATGTCAAATTCGCTATATGTTAAACTTTGTGGCAAATTTGCCATTAAGTTTAACGCATAGTAAATTTGACATTTGATTTCTATGGATTGACAAATAAATTTTTTTGCTTTAATAATAACAATATTTTTACTTTTTAATTATTTTAATATTAAAAATTTACTTTTACAAACATCTCAAAAAAGTTTACTTTTACGAGTTTTAAGGTTTAATGACAAAAACTAAATATAAAATTTCAAATAACATTATGTATTGGAGCACAAAATAAAATAACACATCAAATATGCTATTTTTATATTTTTTTTATTGTAAATATAAGACTTATATTGACATTTGCATTGGAGATGATCTAAGTCTCTTTTAAATATATATCTCTAATTCTGT
>CAMOHE010052696.1:0-50979 GCA_946598075.1 Artocarpus hirsutus | reverse complement strand
CATGAAGTTTAAAGCATGAAAGTTTATGCATGTTTTTATGATAATGATTTTCAAAGCATGAAAGTATAAGTATGTATATATGTATCACCTAAATAAGTGTTGCACACCCAATGTTTATGTTCATGTTTATGATGTCCCAAAGGTTGGACATGTCATGTTTGGTTTGGGCTTTGCAACCCCTCTCCTCTCATGACGGCGCGCCTATGATGATGATGTTATGGTGCAACACTTGGGCCCCTTAAGATAAAATGGATAAGTTTTAATATGGATGATGTAATGAAAGATATGTTCCTATGAAAATGTGCCTAGTGCACTATTATGATGATGATGATGATGATGATGATGATGATGTTCATGAAATGTTTTTAAGTTGATGATGATGATGTTCATGAAATGTTTTTTTTAAGTTGTGAGAATTACAATGTACTTACTAAGCATTAGCTTATTCAAGTTTTTCATCATGTTGCAGATAAGGGTAAGAAAGTTATGGAGTAGGCGGAGGACAATGATAGGCGTGTGAGCTAAGGAAGATGGTTGCAAATGGAAGAATGTCAAGGAAAGAAGTTTTGAAGAAATATTCTATGATTTTGGATTTTGAGTATGTTTATAATTTAAGAATAATTTTTATAAATTTTGTGAATGTGTTTTTATTATTTTTATAAATTTTTCTTCTGCATTTGAAGTTTTAAAACTTGTTATCAAAATTTTTTTAAAAGGTTCGGCCTGCCGACCATACTGGTCGGACTGCCGAAGATTTCCAATCGGCCTGCCCGTTGCCAAGCATCGGCCTGCCGATCTTGAAGATTTTTAAAACCCCATTCTGCAAGGCCTCGAACGGCCTGCCGATGGGTGACCTTCGGCCTGCCGGTTCAGTTCGGCCTGCCAAAGTTAAAAGTTCGGCCTGCCAGCCGAGACATGTTCAAAGAAATTTTATTCTGTTTTCAAAGGACCATTTAATTTTTAAATGATATTAGCAAACTATTTATACAATGTCTATGGAAAAGCAAATTGTTATAATTAAGTAAATTTATAATTTCTTGCGAATTGTATTTTTGTAAAAAAAAAAAATGTATGTAAAGATCTTGGGAATGCTTTTCCAAACTATGATTTTAAATGCACGTTATTAATTACAATAGTTTGCTACAAATAATGTTTTAATGAATGAACGTCACGACATCTGTGACATCCGAAAAAGGGGCGTTATAGTCCTTGCAATGCTTCTTAATATGCCCGACCTTCCCGCAGAAGAAGCACTTAAGCTTCTTTGGGTTCTTCTTCGTCTTTTTCTTGCTCTTGTTGTTAGCAAGAATAAAAGACTTCCCATTCTTGGCCCGTTGCTTCTTTCCATTCCTAAAGTTGGGATTGGAACCAAAAGTAGCGATCAAATTGCCTCTCGAGCTGCAGGAGACTTCTTGATCAGCAGTTCATGTAACGCCCCCTTATAGACGTCATAATAATCGTTACTTTCATCCTTGTTATCGTTTTTGATAAAATAGACCACTTAAATTTAGACACAATTTGATAAACATATCCCAGGATCCATGCAAACAAATTTTTTTAAAAAAAAAATATTCCAAATATTTCAAATCTTTTTTTTTTTTCACGGCAGATTGCTGTTTCTTTCTTTTATAACCTTATATATATAATATAATATAATATAATAAATATAATATAAACTTATAATATAATATAATATAAAATAATTATAATATATAATTACTTATATATAACAAAAATATTTACTTCCATAACCCAAAAAATATTAATTTTTACATTATTCTCTTGGACATTTTATATTATCCAATTCCTTAATGCCATTATAATAAAAATACTGCATATGTAATTATCATAGCATCATAAATGTTATAAAAATAAGAAAATATGCAACAACATTCATGTTATCATAAAAAATATAACTGTAGGCATACATAACCCTAGAGCATTATAAAGATTATAAATTTCGAGCAAGTTGAAACCCATAAAAAAATAAATAAATACTTTAAGCTTATCATCACTTTTGACATGAACATCCCGAGCACATCGATCCCACGAGGCCGTCACCTACAACATTACTAAATAAAAAAGTTAATTTACTTAACATAAATAATAATACTACTAAAATATCACACTCTAACGTTAAATTTAACATAAGTATCCATAAAAGAAAACGGCGGACGTTACAACTCTCCCCACCTTATAAGAGTTTCGTCCTCGAAACTCAAAACAATTGCGGATACTTGGCCCTCATATCATCCTCACGTTCCCACGTAGCTTCTTCTACCTGGTGATTTCGCCACAAAACTTTAACCAAGGGAATTTCTTTATTCCTTAAGATTTTAGTTTTTTGATCTAAAATCTCGACCGGCTTCTCTTCATAGCTGAGATCTTCTCTTCTCTCAATCACTTGTGGTTTGATCACGTGCGTAGGGTCCGGGACATACTTTTTAAGCATCAAGACATGAAACACATTATGGATAGATGACATCTTCGATGGCAAACTCAACTGATAAGCCACCTTGCCTATCCGCTTCACAATTTCATAGGGTCTGATAAACCTCGGGCTCAGCTTGCCTTTCTTCCCAAACCTCATGACTCCCTTCATTGGTGCAACTTTTAAGAACACAAAATCGCCTACAGCGAATTCCAAGGGCCTTTTCCTTTTATCGGCATAACTCTTCTATCGACTTTGAGCAGTCTCGATTCTTTTGCATATCAACTTTACCATCTTTGACGTCTCATTGACAAAATCTGTCTTTTCGTTATCATCGCTTTTCATCATCTTCTTTTCTCCAGCTTCATGCCAACATATAGGCGATCTACACTTTCGCCCATATAGAGCCTCATAAGGTGCCATTCTAATTGTTGCCTGATAGCTGTTGTTATAAGCAAATTCTGCTAACGGTAACATCTTACACCAACTTGTCTTGTAATCTAGGGTACAGGCACGAAGCATATCCTTTAAAATCAAATTCATTCTCTCTGTTTGGCCATCATTCTGAGGGTGAAAGGCTGTGCTAAAGTGCAACTTAGTACCCATCATGGTCTGAACACTTTTCCAAAAATTGGAAGTGAACCTACCATCATGATCAGAAATGATAGACTTAGGAATTCCATGAAGCATCACTATCTCCTTGACATAAAATTTCGCTAATCACTCCATAGAGTAGCTGATCTTAATGGGGATGAAGTGTGCCGTCTTTGTCAATCTATCAATAACAACCCAAATGGCATCATATCCATTCGTAGTTCTTGGCAAACCTGTGATGAAATCCATCGCAATCTCCTCCCACTTCCACTCAGGTATTTGAATTGACTGCAAATTGCCACCAGGTCTTTGGTGCTCAACTTTAACTTGCTGACAAGTCAAACATTTCTTTACATACCTTGCAACATCAAGCTTCACTCTAAACCACTAAAAACTGATCCTTAACTTGTTGTATATCTTTGTTACACCTGGTTGAATTGAATAAGTGAGTATTGTGAATCTATATCCTTTCCTTAAACCATTAACATTGAAAACAAGAAATCTTTGAGACATAACGTTCCATCATCAGTAACTCAAAATTCCTTACATCTTCCTTCCTTTATTTCTCGCTTGATCATTGCTAGACTTGCATCTTTATCTTGTTTGCCTCAAATCTCATCAAATAATGATGGAGCAAGAGTCAATGCTGAAAGCTGTCCCGATATAAGTTCCAAACCAAAGTCTAGAATTTCTTTCCTCAAAGGCTGGGACATTGCTTGCAATGACATCAGTGTTCCAACAGTCTTCCTACTCAGAGCATCAGCCACTCGATTTGCCTTTCCTAGATGGTACAAGATTTCACAATCATAATCTTTCACTAGTTTTAACCATCTCCGCTGCCTCATGTTTAGATCCTTTTGAGTGAAAAAGTATTTTAAACTTTGATGGTCGGTGTAGATCTTACATTGAACTCCGTATAAGTAATGTCTCCAAATCTTCAAAGCAAAAACTACGGCCGCCAACTCAAGGTCATGAGTAGGGTAATTCTTCTTGTAATCCTTCAGTTGTCTCGAGCCATAAGCAATCACCTTATCATTCTGCATCAACACTGCACCTATGCCTATTTTAGAAGCATCATTATAAATAACAAATCCTTCACTCCCTTCCGGAATAGCCAAAACTGGAGCTGTAGTCAACGTTTTCTTTAATTCTTGGAAGCTCTTTTCACACTCATCGGTCCATTCAAACTTCTTCCCCTTGCGAGTTAGATTTGTGAGAGGCGATGGTATCTTGGAGAAATCCTCCATAAACTTTTGATAATAACCAGTTAATCCTAAGAAGCTTCTTATCTCACTTGCATTCTTAGGTTGCTTCCAGTTAAGAATAGCCTCAACCTTAGCAGGATCCACCATTATTCCATCCTTTGATACAACATGCCCCAAGAAAGACACACGGTTGAGCCAAAACTCACACTTAGAGAACTTTGCATATAACTGATATCTCTTCAAGGTCTCTAGCACAATCCTCAGGTGCTCAGCATGCTCTTCCTGACTCTTCGAATAAACAAGAATATCATCAATAAACACTATGACAAATTTATCGAGGTAATCCTTGAACATCCAATTCATCAGGTCTATAAAAGCTGCAGGTGCATTCGTTAGACGAAAAGGCATAACCACGAATTCATAGTGACCATACCTCGATAAGTATAGAAAACCCTAATCCTAATCTAATTTAAATTTTTTTTTTCACGGCAGATTGCCATTTCGTTCTTTTATAACCTTATATATATATAATATAATATAATATAATATAAACTTATAATATAATATAATATTTTAATATAATATAAAATAATTATAATATATAATTACTTATATATAACAAAAATATTTACTTCCATAACCTAAAAAATATTAATTTTCACATTATTCTCTTGGACATTTTATATTATCCAATTACTTAATGCCATTATAATAAAAATACTACATATGTAATTATCATAGCATCATAAATGTTATAAAAATAAGAAAATATGCAACAACATTCATGTTATCATAAAAAATATAACTGTAGGCATACATAACCCTAGAGCATTATAAAGATTATAAATTTCGAGCAAGTTGAAACCCATAAAAAAATAAATAAATACTTTAAGCTTATCATCACTTTTGACATGAACATCTCGAGCACATCGATCCCATGAGGCCGTCACCTATGACATTACTAAATAAAAAGTTAATTTACTTAACATAAATAATAATACCACTAAAATATCACATTCTAATGTTAAATTTAACATAAGTGTCCATAAAAGAAAACGGCAGACTTTATAGTTCAAACTCCTGTAACTGTTTTATTAATTTTGTTAAGTTCATATCCCGTTTATTGCTCAAATTAAAAGTTGCTCTAAATGGAATAAACTCCTTAGACAGAATCTCAAAGACCATAGTTATCTGAGTTTCAGCATCAATGTCAGCTCCATTAGTTTAAGTCTCAGCGAGGTAACCCATGACCAACATCATGTGCTCTTTTACAGATGTCCCTAGCCTCTACTTATAGTTTAAGAGTTTTCGATGAGCCCCTTGCCACTTTGTTAGGGCCCGGCCTCCAAACATATCTTCAAGATTATCCAAGATCTGCTTAGCAGTCTCATAATCTTCATGTTGAGCCTGCAGCATATTATTCATGCTGGCCATAACATAGCAACGGGCCTGATTGTTTGCATCTTTCCAGTGATCGTACACTTGGAATTCCTCGTTGGTGGAATCTCCCATAGGCTTAGGAGGACAAGGGGTTGTCAGAATAAATTTTAGTTTCTCAAAGAAGAGGACGATATCTAGGTTTCGTTTCCAATCATTATAATTCTCTCTGGTTAATTGGTTTTTGTCAAGTATCAAAGATAAAGCGTTTTTAGACATTTTTAATCTACAATAAGAATCATATACCAAACATAAGCAAACATATCATAATAATTTAGTAAGATAACACAATCATGTAAAAACATACAAATGTATTTATGTGTCGAAACCTTGAAAATATCACAACCTTATAACGATAATTCCTAATTCAGAATTCAACAAGCTCCTAGAGGAGTCATGCCAAATTCAATAAGAAACACAGATCCCCTCTTGATTAATATATGCCATTCAAGACCCGTATAATCCAGCATATATTAATAATAATTTCTTTGGCCATTAATTCTATTAACAAATCTCCTAGGGGAAGTTAATAATGAAATTAACATGAGTGTATAACCATCATTTCAATATTTTATCCATGATTAATAATCACCACCTAGAGGTGTGCAACCATAAATCATGCTAAAATACCTTATCCTCTAGAAGATCCAATCTACTACATGATAGAAATCCTTTCCTAGGGGTTGGGACCATCATGTTCTTCCTATGGCCGAACGATGGAAGCCTTAGTTCCTCTCTTTAAAAACCTTCTTCCACTCAATCTTTTGAAATCAAGGTTTTATTTTAAAAGACATATATGAACAATTTTAATATGAGCGGCACTCTCTATTCTATATGACATGTCATCAATATACATGGCAAATCATATTATAATGCAGACAAGCAAAGCAATCAAGCAAAGCTACAAGCAAAATATTAAATAACTGTAATATTATGGTTCCATCCTAGAGAATAGAAAAGAAAGATTACAAGAGAATAATTGAAACATTTTATTGATTCTTCAACCTTGAACCTTCAACCTGTATCCTTCTTCATATAATGTCCATCTTCAAGTCTTTAATCCCGTATGAATCAAAAACTTCAAATTTTTAGTCATATCTAAATTTTATGTTTCTCAGAATTATCTCAAAAATAAAATAAAAACTTGCATAAAAAACTGCACCTTTTTTGAAAGAATTTCTAGCTCTTTACTAGCAAGCCAATGTGGGTGATCGGTCTGCTGGTCATGACCCACCGGCCTGCCAATCATCACAGGTCAGCCTGCCGATTCATGATAGATTGGCCTACCACTAGAGTCACTTGATTTCTGCCCTGCTGACGGCCTACTGAACTTCACGTGCCAACTAAGCAAAAAGTCACCCTTTTCAAAAAATACAAATTTTTAATGCAATTCATCAATTTTATTTTCAGCAATTCAAAAACATAAAATAAAAGACTCAAGAAATACCTGGGAGTGCCATCTTCTATTTCTAGATCTGCTTCTAGGTTCGTCTTCTCTAAATGATTATTTAATTACAAAATTCTTACAAATTTAAAATTAAATAATAATTCCTAGATAGAGATGATAGTCCGCCATCTAATTACATGAAAAACCTAGATACACACTTTGACTTCTAAGGAACCATAACCGGTATAAATTAATTAATTAATTAATAATTTAATCAACCATAATTAATTAATAAACATTCACTATATAATCTATGACAACATATAATATCATATAGGAACCTAGAGTGCCAACTCTCTATAAAATTAAATTCAAGCATAGGAGAGATCAAGATCACATAATTTATATATATAGCATAATCACAAACTCATAAATTTATGTAAAAACCATGGCTCTGATAACAATTGTAGGAAAAATAGTACGTAGTGAAATTTTAAAAATTTTATATCAAAGTATTTTCTATACCATAAGTTTGACATGCTATATGCATAAATTAACCAAATCTTACTAACCTCTGTATGTCGAAAAGCTCCTACAATCAATGAAGAGAAGTAACGGTCCAAAAGGACCTCAACCAACTGGCCTTCTTGGCTATTCTCTATCCACGATTGGAATGAGTGTGGGCTCACACATACAGCTCTTCCACTAGGTGACTCTCCTTCCAACCAATTGAGAAAACCCAAAGCTAGTACTCATGATTTGTTAACAAGAGCTCTCATGGAGTTTTAGAATCTCACTTGCAGACTATCACTCTTAATCTCTAAATTGATCTAAATAATAGTGAGACTCACTCCCTTTTTTATAGAGGTTGGATCCAGGAGTTAGTCCTTATTAGATAATATCGTAAAATTCAAATCAGAATTAAATTCGGTTCAATATCTGATGAAATCCACGAGAAAACGCGTGATATTTTTATCACGCATTGGCATGGCAATTTGTCTAATAGGCATGCCGAACTTGCCCCATCGGTAGGCTGAACTTGAGGATTAGCATGCTAAACTACCAATAAAAATCTCAACAAATCTTTTATTTTCCACCCGAGATTTTAGAGGATAAAGTCTCAGTTTTAATTCAAATAACCAAATAGAGAAGTTACTTAATTAAAACAACTTTATCTAGATAATATTTAGAAAAATAAATGAATTCCTAATAATTCTACAAGTTTATCTTGATTTAATTTATTCAAAATTTAATCAACTGATAAACAGATAATAATTATCCGATCCTAATAATTCAACAAGTTTATCTTGAATTAATTTTGTCACAAAATTAATTCAATCGATAAGCAGACATGCATTATTTGATTCTTCTGAATTTCAACCAATCTAATGAATCTGACATAAGTCACCAATTATTGGAAAAGCATGCTGTATCGTTACAGGATTTTGTGAGCTAGCAAAGGGGATAAAATAGACCTATATAGTTCAAGCTCCCGATAATTACGAAACCCAATATCCCAGATATACATTTCATAATTATCAACTCCAACAGTACTCTACTAAAAGCTTGAAGCTGCACTTTTGAACTATATAGAATTACAAAGCCTATATAGCTAAGTCTCCATGACATATCATAGTGTATCGTATTCCCATGAGATTATCCATAATCGGCTTAAGAACAAGTTTTTTCTTACCTTTCCGATTATTTTTATCTTGTATTCTATTATTTCACCATTGGAAAACTTACCATCTAAAGACAGTTTACCATTCGGTTACACCTATGTATTCACATGGTTAAGCGCTCCAGTTTTTCAATTACAAGATAACGCATATAAAAGGATATCACTACTCTTAAAGAGGAGCTATGGATTCCATATCTATGAATAACAGGTCTACGCTATCAAGAGTCATGCCTCCAATGTATCGGCATATATACCACTATTAAAATATCTGTGTTACCCTTTGATACATTAAAAAACACAAGTCAAGACAATGAGCCCACTATTCATGTCAGGATTAAGATACAATACAAAACATTGTCTAAAATGAATCGATTTGCCAAGATAGAATTATTAATCCAAATCAATTCACTTTATGTCCTAATCCAATACATCGTCACCTATGACAACGTGCCAATGTTTCTGTTCATGGAGTCCACCTTCGATAATCAAAACAAACCATCTTCCAATAAGGATATAGACAACATAACAATCTTTACATGAATAAAGCGTCCAAATTTATTCCCTCGATTGCGGATCTTATGATTTAGACAATCACCTTAAGAATCGTGTCTTTTACATAATTTGTCCATCATATGCCTAATTCTTAAAAGTTTAGACTGACAGTCTCAGACTATTGTTTGCTTAACACGCATTTAAAAAATATGAATGTAAAGAGGACAAGATTTGGTATATAAATAATAAAGGAATTCTTTATTGATAAAAATATCTCCAAAAACATATTACATTTCTACTCCTTAGGGCATACACTTCTAACAGCCCAATGCGTCGAACACCATGGTTGGGCATTCTTACTACAATCCTGGAGAGGAGAAACAGGATAGACCATTATGCGTCTAGCTCGCTAGCACCATGAAGATGCTCTCGTCGGCAGAGGTTGTAATCATTAGGCTGGACCAGCAGCGATGGTGGTGAGTATGCTTGGAGTTTTAACAGAGACTAGTGCATATGAAGTTGCAACCGCTAGAGAAATCGTGATGAAGAAGAAGAAGAAGAAGTACACTTGGTTACTTTAAGTAACCTAGTGGATTGCTAGGCTCATTTTAACATGGGCCATGATTTTTTTTTTTTTTTACAAATAAACCACAGGTTTCTACATGGTTATCCATGTGGTGACATCCATCAATATTGGAGCTAGGAATTATGTTCAATTAAAAAAAGACCTTTGTAATTTTTTTTATTTTTTATTTTCTTATGGGTTGTAATTTAATTACCCAAAGGACTTGGTCAAAAATCTATTATTTATTTTTATAATTGTTATTTTATGTGATGATTGTGATAACATATTCATAAATTATAACATGCCATATAGGAAAGTGCTCAGTTATAGTTATTATAACATGACATGCATACACTTGCATATTATTTCATTGTTTTAAAGTTGTTTGGAACATGATTTAATATGTCATGAAATTAATTTAATGAGATTAAAATTAATTAGGTTGATTTTATAGAATTTTAATTTATTTTATTAATCAAACAAATAATGTGAGTGTAAATAGGATGGGATTCTATAAACACAAAAATATAAACTAGTAATTAAAAATTTGTTTCATTTACTATAATTACGAAACATAGGATGTTTTATAAAATGAAACACATTATTTTAAAAGAATGAGTGGAAGAAGGTAATATAACAATATAATCTACGGTCTCTACTATTAGCACAACACTGTGAGATTTAGATGGCTCCTTGCGACAATTTCATTTCACCTTTCTTACGGAGGGTGTCCATTTAAATCAATAACAAGGTTGGCTTTCAAGAGATAGGATTTTATAATGTATTTCAAAATCGACCTATCTTACAACGGCAATTTTGAGTAAATTATTAGAATATGAAATAGTGGGTTATACTCATAAGGATATAATTAATTTGTCAATTATATCAAAACCAAAATAAACAGTTATTAATAAATATGGAAAATATGAGATATTTTGAATATACTTATTAATTGAGAATGTGTCAATTCAATTTATAAATAATTTGACCTATCCTACGGTGGCACTTTATTTATTAAAATTGAATAATTGCGGAATAAGTAAAATCGTTTATGTGTTTCTTTATATGTATCATGCATCACGTTTACTATTCCAAAACATATGTTTATGATGTTTATACTACTGTTTAATATATGTTATTTATTACAACAACCATGTCTATTCCAATCGTCACTATTCTCTTAGATGAAAAATTAACCGGAGATAATTTTGTCAAATGAAAGAATAATATGAATATAGTGCTAATTTGCAAAAATTACAAGTTTGTCTTGACAAAGGAATGTCCTCCACTGCCTGTTGCCAATGTCTCTTGTAATGTATGAGAAGCATATGATCGTTAGATTGAGGCAAATAATAAGGCCCGCTGCTTTCTTTTGGTTGGTATGTCTAACATGCTTAGGATGAAGCACGAAAGCATGGAGACTGCTTATGAGATAATGTAGTCTCTACAAGACATGTTTCACAAACCTTCTAAAAAGGTACGTCATGAAGCCATTAAGGCTGTGATAAATGCCAAAATGAATACAAGGGTTTCGGTCAGAGCACATGTTCTCATTATGGTTAACAATCTCCATGAGGCCGAGGTAAATGGGGCGGTGATATATGAAGCCATACAGGTGGGGATGATCTTGGGAACCCTCTCCCCTGCGTTCCTTTAGTTTAAGAGCAACTTTTTCATGAACAAGATGAAATATAACATGACTAAGTTGCTTAATGAGCTATAAACCTTTGAGTCTATTTCAAATGAAAAGACTAAAGAAGGTAAGACAAATGTTGCAGAAGTTGAAACCTCCTCTTTTGTTCGAAAAAATAGGAAGAGGAAGAAGAGAACTAAAGGAAATGGTAAGTCTAAGAATGGAGGGCAACCTAACAGGAACAAAAGCAACAACAACAAAAAGAGCTTAGAGTAAAAAAAGCCCAAAGGAAAATGTTTCCACTGCAGCATAGTTGGACATTGAAAGAGAAACTGCAAGAAGTATCTTCAGGAGCTCAAAGAAAAGAAAAACAACGATAATTCAGATTTACTCATTTTAGAAGCTTGTTTAATTAAAGATGATACTTCACCTTAGATAGTTGATTAGGGGCAACTAACCATATTTGTTCTTCTTTGCAGATACTTAGTTCTTCAAGGGAGTTTGCTAACAGGGAACAAATGATGAGAGTGGGAATAGGAGCGGTTGTTTCAACAAAAGCAACGAGAGTGGTTAAACTTTATTTTGAAAATAGATTTTTAGTATTGGACAATGTTTATTATATTCCTAGTTTTTGTAGAAATTTGATTTCTATTTCCAGGTTGTTTGAACAAATGTTTAATGTTTCTTTTAATGGTAATTATGCTAATATTTCTAGAAATGGTTTGGATATTTGTTCTACACATTTGAAAAATGGGCTTTAGACTTTGAGGCGCAACATAAAATCACTGCTTAATACCAAAATGATCAATGTTGAACAATTCAAACCCAAGAAGCAAAAGATTTCTTCTGATGATGAAACATACCTATGGCACCTTAGATTAGGTCATGTTAACTTTGATAGGATTAACAGACTAGTCAAAGATGGTCCTTTAAGAGAACTAAAAGTTAGTTCTAGACCAATTTATGAATCTTGTCTTGAAGGTAAAATGACTAAAAGGCCTTTCCCTACAAAAGACAAAAGGGCCAAGGAACCACTTAAGCTAATACATTCAGACGTCTGTGGTCCATTGAATATATAAGCATGTGGTGGTTATGAATATTTTGTCACATTTATTGATGATTATTCAAGGTATGGATACATTTACCTAATATAAAGGAAATCTTAAACTTTTGAAAAGTTCAAAAAATTCCAAGAAGAAGCTATAAAGCAATTAGGAAAAATGGTGAAGACTCTTCAATACGATTAAGGATGGGAATACCTTGATACTAAGTTTAAGGACTATTTGATAAAACATGGTATTCTATCATAACTCACCGGACCTAGAACACCACAACAAAATGGTGTCACCGAGAGAAGAAATCAGACATTGCTTGATATGATGAGATCCTTGCTTAGCTACTTATCATTACCCTCATCATTTTGAGGATATGCACTACAAACCGCAGTATATCTTTTAAACATGGTTCTATCTAAGTCTATTCCAAAAACACCCTTAGAGTTATGGAAGAGTCGTAAACTTAGTATGTGAAATATCCATATATGAGGGTGTCCGACACATGTGTTGAAAGGAAAGACCAGGAAACTAGAACGACATTCTTAAATATACTTGTTTATAGAATACCCAAAGGGAATAGAGGGAGGTTTGTTTTATAGTCTACAAGAAAAGAAGGTATTTTGGGCGACAAATGCCACTTTTCTCAAGAATGCTTATATGACAAACTATAAACCTCGTAGCAAAGTTGTACTTAAAGAGTTACTTTCTGATCAGACCAGACCACAACTGACAACCGTTGTCGAAGGACAAGATGAGGAGACCACATCTCCGATCAAGATGTTGTACCACCTTAATGTAGGGGGAGGGTTATGAGACGACCTACTCGCTACAAGGAAATGGAGAAGTACTGTTGCCATCTTTAATAATGGTGAGGATGATCATTGACATATCATCATACAATATAAGATTCTGAGAAAGAGAATTTGCTGGAGGTTATGAACCTTGAAATAGAGTCCATTTACTCCAATTCAGTTTAGGAACTTATGGATCTACCTGAAGGGATAAAATCCATAAGGTGAAAATGGATCTACAAGAAGAAAAAAAGAGTGGATGGGAAAGTTGAGACTTTCAAAGCTAGGCTTATGGCAAAGAGTTATGCCCAAAAGGAGGGAGTTCACTAGAAAGAAACTTTCACATCGGTAGTTATGCTTAAATCTATTTTGATTCTTTTATCCATTGCTGCATGTCTTGATTACGCGATATGGCAAATGGATGTCAAGACTGCATTTTTGAATGGGTATCTTAAGGAAAGCATCTATATGGTGCAACTAGAAGGATTTGTAGTCAAAGGTCATGAACAAAAAGTTTGCAAGTTGCAAAGATCCATCTATAGATTTAAGCAAGCTTCAAGATCTTGGAACTTGAGATTTGATGAGGTGATCAAGTCTTATGGTTTTGATCAAAATATTGATGAACCTTGCGTATACAAGTACATCAAAGATAAGAATGTGGTTTTATTAGTTCTTTATGTAGATGATATCCTACTCATTGGGAATGATGTAGGCGGATTATATAATATAAAGAAATGGCTTGCCAACCAATTCCAAATGAAATATTTGGGAAAAGCAAGTTATGTTCTTAAAATCTAACTCATAAGAGATCGCAAGAAAAACTATTGGCGCTGTCTTAGGCATTATACATCAATAAGGTGCTTATTAAATTTTCGATGCAAAACTCTAAAAAAGGTAATTTAACTATTCATCATAGAGTTTATCTTTCAAAAAACAGTGTCCTAAGACACCTTAAGAGGAAGAAAACATGAGACAAATACCCTATGCATCTGTAGTGGGAAGTCTAATATATATCATGTTGTGTACAAGACCTGACATTTGCTATACGATGGGTATAGTCAATCGATATCAATCTAACCCAAGATTAGATCATTGGGTTGCAATTGAACACATTCTTAAGTATCTCAAGAGAACGAGAAACTATATGCTAGTATATTTTGGTGAGAATTTGATTCCCACTGGATACATTGATTTTTATTTTCAATTAGATAAAGACACATATAAATCTACATCTAGATCAGTGTTTGCTCTTGGTGGTAGAGCCATAGTTTGGAGAAGCATTAAACAATCTTATATTACTGATTCGACTATGGAAGCTAAAGTGGCTGCTTGTGAAAGTTGTACCAAACATAAATAAACCACTCACGCTTTGTTGTGATAACAGTAGTGTAGTGACAAATTCAAGAGAACCGATAAGCCGCAAAAGAGGAAAGCATATAGAGCAAAAATATCACTTAATCAGAGAGATAGTGCATCAAGGCGATGTGAAAGTTGTGAAGATAGTGTCAAAAAACAACCTTGCCCACCAAGACATTACCTGCAAAGAGCTTCAATGGACATTTCAAAGGCTCAGGTCTTAGAGACATGTCTCACCTGCTTTAGAGCAAGTGGGAGATTGTTAGGATTGGTGCCTTATAAGCTGTGACATTGTACATATTGTTAATAAATAAATAAAGTAACATTTATAATTATATTGGTTACTTATATGTGTTATGAATACTTTTATAAACATTAAGAAAATTTCATGATTATTTATGTGACTATCAATTTAGCATACAAGTGTTATATGCTTAGGGATAAAATTTATAGATTATAATCTAAATAGTCCATGATAATTAATTAAAGTTTGAGATATTTAATTAAATATTACAAATACAGTCCAATCTCATTTAAAATAAAATAGACTTATCTGGGCTATTAATGTAGAGACATTAGATTGCAGGTACTTTATATAATGAGATTATATAGGACTAAACTAGATAAATTATGAATCTCTAATAATCATTCGTTAAAAATAGAGTATTCAAATTTATCACTATGAGGATCATATATATGACAGTCTTAATCCTGAGTATTTATTAGACCCCTATTTATGACATTTTGTTTTTTGACTTGCATGGTAAGAGTTGTCTAATTACAGATTTTAACTTACTATCTTAGAAACATGATGTGTTAAATAGCTGTGAATAAGATTATATAGATACGCAATCCATTCCTTCTCTATGAAAGTTAGAAAAATAGTTCTCTTGAGTGATAATTCGAGGTTTAAACAATAAAGTACTCATTTATAATAAGATTATGAGTTGTCTGCTCATTAGAGAATTATTAAAACTCAAGAATAAAGATGTAATAAGAGATGTAAACGGAAATTGAACCTAGCTCTTATTATAAACTATTTATAGAGGACTGACTTATATGTAATGATTATATCAATAGACTGCTCGCTAATTTTCTTTGAGTAATTTTTACTATAATTTTAAGAGTTCAGTTTTAAGTTTTTAGTGGAGTAACACTGAAACTAATAAATTTAGCACAGTAATTAAAGAGTTTAATTGATTGTCAAATTTATTTGAGCTTGCGTTATAAGTCCATAGTCCCCAATACCACCTCTATAACATTGTATTAGATTTAATACGTAGAATGAATTATACATATTTAATTTAGAATTATTAAATTCTGAATTAATTATTTCATACTTGAGTTATTAATGTGATACAAAAAAATGTCCTTTGTAACACATAATATAATGTGATAAATGTTGTCACATTTAACTAAACATTAGTTAATTTATTAAATGATTAGTTAATTAATTAATTGATTATATTTAATTAATGAGATTAATCAAATATGTTTTAAATTAATTAATTGATAATATTTGAATAATAAGATTATTTAAATATAACTTTAATTTTGTGTATGACACGCGTGTGGTGAGACTACATTTTGTCTTTTCCAACATCGACACAAAATTAAATTATTAATTAATTTGAAATATATTCTTAAATAAATATGATTTATTTTTTATTTCAAGTATATATATATAAGATTTTAATTATATTATATATATATTATATACATAACATGATTTATATTATATTACGTGATTCTCTTTTAAATGTATATTTTATACATATATATAATATGTCAGAATCAAGAAATGTAATTTTCTCTTTTTTTCAAAACTATATATATATATATATATATGTATGTATGTATAAATAGAATCACGTTATACGTGACTTGTTTCAAAAATAAAATTAAAAAAAAAAAGAGGATAAAGAATGTGAAGTATATCCCTTCCCTATATTTATGATATGGTGGTTATTTCAAATTTAATTAATTGAAAAATAATTAACTGTTCAGTTTTAGAAAGATGGAGATAACAGTTATCTCTATCTATCTTTCATGTAACTTTTACAAAATAATCTGAGAGAAAAAAATTGCGAGTTCTTTTTCTAAAAAAAAAAAGATCTACTATCTCATGTGTTGATTACATAACATATCCAAAAAAAGTGTGAGATTAATTCATTCTTGCTGTTTGACGCCCACTTGTCTTTCCATTGGTGTGAAGGCTTGGCTTGGAAGATCGTGGTGTCAAATAGGAAACCTAGAATATCCTGTTATATCTTCAAAAGATTTGTAAAAATTCTCCAATCTTTCTATTATTAATTAAAATTATATAGTTATTCCCAATAAACAAAGTTTTTAGAAAATTTTTGTTTGTCAATAATCCGTTCCTTCTATTACGTTTAATATTTTATTCTAACATAAATATCTAACAATACTGAATATGTTTTTTGTTGCTTGTGACTTCAAATTTGACAAGATTGCAAGTAGAGGGCTGTGGATTATCAAAATCTCTCTGTTCATCACTCTTTGCAGTGAAACTTGTGCAACTCGATCGACTTACGATAAGGGATTGCTGCACGCTTGAAGGGATAAGTACGTCTATGGACGAGAAGATAGCTAAAAAAGAATTTCCTCAATTGAAATATCTCACGCTAGATGCTCTTCCGAAGCTCAGAAGATTCTGCAGTGGAACAAACATGTCAAAGAAGTCAAAGCACAATCCTAACTGTGCATTGTAACTCTTTTAAATGATAACGTGCGTTTTAAATAAACTTTCAGTTTGGTCCTTAATTTACTAACTACTTAATTATATACAATATTAGCAACTATAAGTTTTCTAATTCAATCATAAAAATTACATACTGCAGGTTGCATTTCCTAGTTTGGAGTACATGAGTGTTGGAGACATTGAGAGGTCGAATGCGATTTGGCGCCAACGGTTGCCGATTCATTTTGTCAATTGAAATGAATAATTTTATAATGAACAACTTGATCTGAGACGCTAAATAGCACATAAATGTGACATCTCATAAAAGGTATTGAAGCATAATTTAAGCTTTTAAATTCAAGTTTTCATTTTGTTGTTAAAATACAAATATTAATTAATTAACTATTCCTTGACTATCGATCTGTCACATTATTCAAATTCAACACAAAACTGGCATTGTTAGGAAACTATTATGTTCAACACTTCCAACAATATTTGAAAGCATTTTGTTTTACTTCGTATCTTGCAGGTTTCCTCGCACTGCTCGGACATGGCGGAGAGCTCCCATAGCGATACAGCTTTACAGAATTCACAACTTTGATTGATAATATGGGACTGTGGGCTTAAAATTGCACTGTCACCCGTGACTACGTCTTTATGGAAAAATGTGGCGTTTCTCTGGGCTCATTCTTGTCATGAACCATAAAATTTACTAACTTATGCTGCAGCTAAAGGTTTACCACAACTTAAAAGTAATGATCATATGGAAATGTGAAAAGATGATAGAAGTGATGGCGAACGAGGGATGCAATGAAAAAGACGGTGACATAGTTTTCAGCCAATTAGAAGTTTTGGTACTTCATGACTTGCCTAGTCTTACAAGCTTTTTCTCAGAGAGTTACGTGCCAAGATTTCCAAGGTTGACACAGTTGTGAAGGGTTGTCCCATGATGATGTGATTCTCCAATCAAGCCACAAACACCCCAAAACTAAAGAAAGTAGCACATGAATACAACGACATGAAGCTTTATGATAAAATTAATGAGCATTTTGCCAAAGCGATTGATAACCACGATCTACTATGGCTTCGTATCTCAATTATGGGGAAGATCTTTCTGATTCTGAAGTTAGCATCTTAGAGGGTAACATCAATAAGACAATGCAACACCTTTGGGAGCTTCAAATGGGAAGCCATTCAAATTCATGTTTGAAGTGATCGTTTGAGCGTATATTTAACAAATATATATGCAGTACTCTAGATAACAAATGATGATTACATTATTCCTTAAAAAAAAATAACAAAATAAAAAAAATAAACACACACACACGCACACACACGACCCCTTGTGTCTGGATTTCAAACGTGGACAAAAAAAAAAAGTTATATGTAAGGATTTAAGTAATTAAATTGAAGTTCAAAAGATAATATATTATAGTTTCCTTTATTTTGGGTAATCAAATACATGACACTCTTTTTCCCTTGTTATATTTTTCTGTTTAGATTTTACTAATAAGGTTTTTAATGAGATCTATTATAAAAATTGGTTTTCAAAAGGGTGGTTTTGTCTTAACCTCCTAGAGTCGGTTTTTGTCAGAAACTATTGTTATTGTTTAGGGCCAGTGATTCCCATGGAATTGTTCAAATGTGTTTTTATTTTGAACTTTATGTGTCATTTTTTCAATTAATATATTGAGGTAGAGGCTTGGTGTGGGACATTTATTTTTTGAGTGCCAATTTAGTTGGGGTGTTTAGTTTTTCCACATGTTGTCTTCAATATACATATTCTAAAGATATTATGTTTTTGTTTTTTTTTGGTGTGTTACCATTAATTATTTTGACTTGGAGGAATAAGAGACACCAGTTTAGTTCCGAAGTTACAATATCCGTTGATCCTTAGCTGAGTTTTATGTTATCTTGCAGAATAAGCACTACAAATGATTTGAGTCTTTACGTTGTTTTTTTTTTTTTTTTTCTTCTTTCCCTGTGATTTTTACTCATGACCACTTGTGGAACCAGTTGTCATTGTAACGAAAAAATGTCGCGTTCGAGATATAAAATTACTATCGTTGTCGTTTTGACAGGTAGAAACGAACTCAAGTCTCTGTAGTCGGGAAGAAAACACAAGGACATATCACTAGGACGAGTGTTTGGCAAGTGCAGTTAAAATCAAATTTTTGGTTTAAAATACTGTAGCATGTGAACATTACACTGGAGCAGTTTTTTGTTTTTTACTATAGAATGTAAGAGTTTTACACTATTTAGTACCCAAAAAGTTGGTTATAATCATGCTTGTCAAGCACTCTAGTGGTTTTTTCTGTCATTTAAATTCCAAATTATATTTTCTTACGTGGATTTACTCAGCAAATAAAATCTTCACAGAAAAAAAAGAGCCCACAAACAACACTTCTTTGGTTTCAAAGTCTTTTTTAAATAGTGAATAGGTTACAAAATTGTTTGTTTAATATAGATTTGTTAACACTATCAAGTATTATATATCCACTAGAATACTTCATTTAAAAAAAATAAAAGAGAAAGGAAAAATAGTGTCAGGCAACTTTAACACTTTCCAATTAAGTTGGCACTTGGCACCCGCACTAAGGCTCCACAAAAGCATAATTTTTCTAATTGAATTTAACTAAGCGAACTTATCAGTAAATCAGACTAAAGAATTGCTCTTTATAAAAGGGACACTCGCTAAATGGTTTTGAATAAAATTTTGGCATGCATCTTTGCAAAAGTTATAGCATTAGGAATCCCTCAAAAAAAATTACTAAATGCGCAATCTAACAGAAAGTCAGTATTATAAAGTTACAAAAAGAAAAAGACAAATCAATAGAGAACTATATGCAACCCATGAAGCGATGTTTGTCATCACTCTTTTTAGAATGTTTACAGATTCATTAAAAGGTCAAGCAGCTCATTCAAGTATAGATTTATAATCTGAATTTAAAGGAAGGACTATTACTTGAAATGACTGGATAATTGTAGATGGCAACAATTGTTACCAGCTAGAACGTTAAAAAGGGTATTTGAAAACCGCGGTTAAAGCCATAGCTTGCGGTTCAAATCAGTATTATTGTAATATTTTCTCTCATAAAATTTAAATTGTTATATAATGTTTTCACTTCAAACTATTGATTTGAACTGAGTTCTCAAACACCTTAAAAGAAATTGAATTGCTACGGTATTTTTACTTCAAACTATTAGTTCTACTTTATCAAACACCCTAAAAGAAATTGTCAAGTTTATTAAATTGGTATTTTGCCTTGATTTATTTTTTGTCAAACTTTCATCGCATAATTTTTTGCAATTCGGTGAATATTATTTAAACACTAGAAAAAAAAGTCATTATTATGCAATATTTGACATTGCCAAATTTATGTTTTAAGCTTATTGGTGAAATCAAATGTACATTCATTCGAACTTCTTTGCATAGGGGATTTGACAGGCCTGGAGGCCCCTGAAATCTTGGGACTGGCCAAGTCTCGTGGTACACCACTTTTTGTGGGGGACCCCACATGCTGGAGGAAGGGATGGGGGAAGGTTCCTTGCAGCGGTTTCAGTAGTGTTTATATTTTTGTACCTCAATAGTTTACCCCATTATGTTTAGCCTTTAGTTTCTAACTTCTTTGCAGGAAAATAAGCTTGCATATGTAATAGCTTTCTTGCTACTTGGGTACCTATCGATTTTGAATTGACAAGCAAGGTTGTTGATGATTATTGATCGAGTAAGAGTGTGAATTTCAATCGTCTTAAAGATGCAACAATTGGCCGGAGCCTGTGAGCCGGCCTAGGACTGTCTTGCTACAGTGATGGGCAGGGCCGGCATAGCCTGGCACTGTTCATGGCACGGCCCGACCCATAAATACTGGTCGGCTAGGTTGGGCCAACATGGAAAATCATGGCCCTGGACTAAGCCGGCCCGTTTAGGCCCATAATGAGCCAGCCCATCTCGGCCTATGTAAGGTCCATATAGGCCTACAATGGGCCAGCCCACTGAAGACCCATTGTGACCCAATTATATATATATATATATATATATTTAGATATATTTTTTCATGTTCATTCACGGATGAACATAGCTAAGTATGACCTTCCCTAGTAAAAGGCCTCAAACATCACATCATAGCTTTTTTTTTTTTTTTTTTTGGCTTGTAGGTATGCTTTGAAGCTGAAATAAGGCCTCACATATTATGTTACAATAGACCTAGCAAGCTTTTTTTCTTTTCTTTTCTTTTCATTTTTTTTATTTTTTTTCTTCTGGGCATACTTTGCTTTTGAAAAACAAAAGTAAGGTTTTGTCCTATTAGGTTTTCCTTCGAAAGGTTTTGTTCTATTCAAACTATTATATTTGTTAACTTATTTAAAAATTCAAAAATAAAAAAATTGAAAATGGCATGCTTAGATAGGCTGGCCCATCTAAACCCATGATGGGCCAAGATGGGCCTGCCCATTCAAGGCCCATGGCACAGCCCACATAAAATTGACCGATGTGCCAGCCTAGGTCAAGGTAATTCTAATATCGGTTGGGCCGGCCTGGCCTGCGGCCCACGTGGGCCTACAGAGAACGGCTCAGGTTGAGTCGGCCTAGCTTGTTCCTGCATCACTAAATCGACTATGGGTTCCAATAAGCTAATAGATTGCAATTTGAGCTATTTTTCTACAAGGTTAAGAGTCAAGCTTAACCTACACCCTGTCTAAACCAAACATTATAAATAGGAGCATTAACTCCACCTCAAAGGTAATTGACTCTTTTGCGTAAACTCTACCTTTTCTTTAACTCACCTTGATCAGCCAGCTGACCTAAGCATTGATTTACTCTTATAGGCACCACATCAATGTCCCTCCAACTCCGAGGCTTTCTCTTCCTTTACTAGTTCGAATGGACCATATCACCATAAGATGAAACAAGAAGTCCAACCACTATGCATAATATATTAAGGAATATATATATGGGTCTTTAGATTTTCTATTAAATATATATGATATATATTTATTGATTAAACATGGGGTAATGGTGAAGGATCTCTTATAGGATTTCTCTACTTATTCTACCATGCCCACTAAGGAGATTTTATCTCCTGATGTGGGCGTGTAATACCTAGGGCCGGCAATTTCAAACACGCATGATAACACGATACGAAAACGACACGAGATAAATGGGTTTGGACCGCACGTTTATTAATTGTGCCATAAATGGGTTGGCACGAATAACATAAAAATAAACGGGTTGGATTCGTGCTAACACGCTAAACACGCCTTAACACGTTTAATTAAACGGGCCGTAAACGTGTTGACACGGCACGACACGACCCACCCATTTATAACACATTTAAACTTAAAAATAACAATATTTGAAATATTTATAGTATGTTAGTATTAATTAGATATTGTGTTTTTGTTAATTTGGCCCATTTAGAACACATTTAAACTTAAAAATAAAAATATTTGAAATATTTATAGTATGTTAGTATTAATTAGATATTGTATTTTTATTTTTTTTTTAGTTTTTTTAAAAAAGTTTTTAAAATTTTTTTTTTATTTTTTTAAAAAAAGTTTAAGCATTATGCAAGGTCAAGAACTGAACCTTGCACCAAGGGTAAATGAATCTCACGTCCACCACCATGCCAGGATCTCATTTAGTGTCTAATGTTACCTTTTATTATATTTATTATTCTTTTTTTTTTGTTGTAAAATGTCCCACATCGGAAAGCTTTCCAAGAGGACTCTCTACAGTCTTCTATAAATATCCTTCAGTTTCATTCCCACCTATTCCATGTTAAAGCCATTTATGGCTTTGGAATAGTTCCTCAATGAAGAGGAGGAAGACAGTTGAAATTATTTAATAAATAAAAAATTGAAAAAAAATTAAAATATAATTTAAAATGTTTAATAATTAAAAATTATAATATTATTTACATAAAGTGTTTTAAATTTTTTGTTTTAATTGAAATTATGTTGCAAAAAAATTAAATATAATTTTTTAACTATTTTAAAAGAATTATATTGTAAAAAATTTAAATATTATTTTTTTTAATCGCGACACGTTTTGCTAGCCCTAGTAATACCCACTAAAAAAATTATTTTTTAAATTTAAAATTAATTAAACTAAAAACTAATTGTTCATATATAAAAGTGAGAAGATATTAGTCTTTCTCATGCACGTGATATTTTTCTGAGCATTCAGAGAGAAAAACTGAGAGTTTTTTCTCTAAAAAAAATCATGCTATCTCATGTGTTGAGTGCATATCAGAACCAGAAAAGTGTGAAATTAATTATTCTTACAGTTTGACACGCACTTGTCGTTTTATTTATATGGAGGCTTGGATTGGAAGATCGAAGTATCAAAGAAAAAAGCTAAGACACTCTGATAGATCTTCAAAAGGTTTAAAACAAATTCTTCTAAGCTTTCTATACTTAATTAAAATTATATAGCTATTCTTGATAAATAAAGTTTTTGAAAAATTTTTGTTTATCAATCGATCTATTTTTTTGTTTTTTTGTTGCGTTCTCATATTCAATTCCAATAGTCGTACTATCCTCTACCACGACCAAGAGTACCATAAGTAGATTGAGAGCCAATTAGCCTAAAATTAGCATAGAGTGTAGACAATTGGCTTGAACATCAATAGTTTCTTGAGGCTCAATTCGCACGTCGTATGTATGCAACATAAACTGAGCTTCTCCTAGCAAGAAACCACTCTATAGACTAGTAAGATGAACAATAACTGAATCAACCTCATTACCTAGAACTCCAAAAATTTACATGACCAATTCATCATTAATAATCAATTGGCCACCAGAAGCATTGATCATGTCAGCAATCTTCTTCATCTTGACAAAACACTCTTCAATCGACACAGCCCCCTTTTTTAGAGTTTGAAGCATAGTCCGAATTTGAAGAACATGAGCTCTGGACTGAGTTACATTCAATCACTTCAAAGTGTACCAAAGTTTAGCAATATGCACACAATGAGTTACATGCCCTAGCATGGACTCAGACATCAACTACAGCAACCAGCTCACAAGAAATTGGTCTTGGCGATTCTAAATTATGTAATTAGGATTCAAAGTACGAACTAAACCTGGACCACTTTGTGGATCTGGAATCCCGATGAACTAAGTTAGAGAAGAGCTTATTCCAAGCAAGAAACCTTCCAAAATGTGCGCTTGAACAGATGGTAGAACTTGAGCATGCCAAATGTTGTAATTGCTTCGATTGGAGACGAAGAAAGAAGATTTAGATTGAAAGGAAAAATTGGGGCAAACAAAGCATGATTGGATCCAAAAGAGGAGCTCTGTGAAGAGGATGCCATGGCAACAAAAGACAATTAAGCATGGACCGAGCAGAAAGACGATTGAGAAAATTCTAGAAAATGAGAAAATGCAAGAAAATCAAGAACTCGTGAGAAAGGCTCTGATAACAAATCAAGATTTCTCAAAATGTAAGGAAAGAAAGGGAAACTTAGAGATAGAAGTAAATCTAGTATATGGTTCAACTAACTTCTTGTTAGGCTCAGTAACAGAATATAAATACTCTGACATTAAGTCTGATTAGTCCAAGTTGTAAATAACTAACTTGCTATTAGCACTGGATTTTGTTACAACAAACTAGGACAGCATGAGCTATCTAATATCTCCAACACAATGCAAAGACAGAAAAAATTACAACACATGCCCTAATTATTGGAGTAAAATCAAAATTCAATGTAATTTCCAATATATTTTAAAAATAGCCATAATAATATAGTAATTATAACAATGATATCCTATTTTGTATGATATAATTATGCAGTAATTATTGTATCAATATTATTTTGAACCATATGTGGAATATTAACAAACTACAGCTATGTAATTGAGTCATTTATCTCATAACCTTTCAAAAATTAGTTCAAGAGCCCATTCAAAGCCATCTTCAGTATTTTCAATTTTTTAAAAGAAAAGGCACATTGACCATTTGACTGCGTAACTGAATAATTTGGCTCAAATTATCAAAGAAACAATTATTGATTTTTTTATTGACCAACAAAATAATTGAAATTTCTCCTCTTTTCTTGCCTTTTATTTTCTTTTTGATTGTTACATTGTCTATACTTGTTGAAACACGCACTGAACAAGTGCATATTCAATATGTTACATTTTTTTTTTGTATGAAGAACTATTTAAAAAAAAAAAAACTTGATAGTTTTCTATTTATATTTTGTTAAATGTTTAGCTTAGTAAAAAAATTTAAGCAGAACAAATTAAAAGAAAAGGTTTCTAATAGGGCAAATTACATAGGAAATTAGTTACAGGATACATGCAAAAGAAATTATTTGGCAGAGTTAGAGGGGAAAAATATTTAGATAGAGACACATTTTAGGCTAAATTATTCTAATTGGACAATTACCAAAAACAAATCTAAGAGGGTTGTTGGGAAAAAATTATGTGATAGGGAGAAATTAGGAAAACAAATAAGTATATATATGTGTGTGTGTGCATGCACGTGCACTAATAACAAAAAAAAAATGTGAGGAAAAAAAAGAGGACCAAACGATGTAAATTAAAAAGAGAGAAAGAAGTAAGGAGCAAAAAAGTAGAGAGGGATGCAAGATTATTTATTGGAAATATATAAAAAAATCGTATTAGAGAATGTTTAAAAAAAAGTATGAAGAGGAACATTTATGATAATAAATTGTTTTAGCAGGGTAATAAGAAAAAAAAATATTTATAAAGGTTGCATTTATAAAAAGGAAAAAAGAAAAAATGTGTAGGAAAAAAAGACAAGAATGAAACAGGGGGAACCAAAGAAGATAAAAAGAGAAGGAAAAAAGAAAAAAAAAAAAAAAAAGCAAAGAAACGATGGGAGAATCCATGAGAATATGGATTCTCTCTTATTGACGTGTAGAAGATGTTAAATATATTTAATAAGACATAATTGTAAGAAAATTAATTTAACAAATGACAAAGACAAATTAGAAATATATAAAATCATGTAATAAAGTGGATGTGAAAATAGACAAAATATCATAGGAGAAAGCAATAAAAAAAAGTAGAAAAATGATGATAAGTGCTTAATTTGATATAATTTTCTAATCAATATTCACACGCTTTCTTGCTTTATTCTTGAGCAATTTATGTTTCATATGTGATTTTATGTTTTATAGGTGTTTCAAGGTAATGAGATAAAAAATGGATGGAAATTGATGATTTGGTTGAAGGTCAACCAAGAGCTAAATATGGATTTTTGAAAATTTCTAGAACAAAATCAACAAAGCAACCGAAGCTAAGCTATGCCCCCATGAGAGAAGAGCTCACAGCCATGCCACAGCACAAAAAAAGGCATGGCCACAAGAAAAGGATCATGCAACCACAAGTACAGCCTGCGCAACACACGTTTGTGAGACAACAAGAGCACCTTAGCATGCGGAAAATCAAACGTGTAGCCTGATGCCGGGTAGCGTATGGCCATGGAGGAGATGGGAGCATTGAGCGTGTTTAGAGTTTTTGCTCCGTTTTTTACCTAAACTGAGTCAAAGTTACCCCTTTGCATCCTCCAAACACTAAAATATAAATATTTCATTCCAAAACACAATTAGATGTCCATTGTTATATCACCCGTTATTTTAGAAGAGTATTAATTATGTTAAATTTAATTATTTGTGTATCAATGTAAATTTTGTAAAATTATATTTTATAACAAATATTTCTAAATTTTTTATGTTGCACATTCTTAATTTTTTTGAAATTTTTATACACCTATTTTGTGAAATTACCAAAATGCTCCTCATTATTCTACTTAATTACGAAAATGCCATTTCCCTTAGAGTCTTTCTATGAAGACCATCTCCCACCCTCTCCTTTGTTGTTTTTCCCCTTCAAGAACAGACAACATCTTGTATTCAACGGGTTGTTGAATTATTTTCATCTCTCTCCCTTTTGCTCCTCTCTTTCTTCTTCATTTTCTCCCTTTTTCTTTTTCTCATCCTTCCTTTGCTTCTCCTTTCTACTTCCCATGGCAACCTAGGAACCAAGGAACCCAAGAGGCCAAAACTCAAAAGCAACCCATTTTCCCTCAAAAATCATAAAAATGCCATCCTAGCAACTTTTAGAGCAAGGAAACAAAGGAGATTTTTGTGATCTAACAATGTTTAAAGCTTAGACCTAAGGTAAAATTTTAAAACTCAAACTTTGATTTTAATTTATGTTTGAGTATGAAAATTGTTAGAAATTAGTTTTTAATGACTATGGATAATTGTACTATGTTTTTACACTTAGATTAGTGTTAGAAACTTAGTTTTGATTTGAATCTTGGTAAAGAACACTCGGAGGATGTTCTTGGCAAACACCCAAGAGAAAAATGACATCATTTGTGAAAAATGACTTCAAAACTGAACAAAAAGAAAATGTGTTGTTTTTCAAAAATGACATTTCGTTTTGTGGAGCTGAAAAAAAAAAACTATTGTGTGTTAGGCAGGATTAGAACCCTAACCTGCAATGGGAGTGACAAGATATTGTACCACTAGAACAAAAGTAATTGTTTAAGAATTTATCTTTCAAAAATATTAATTATATTCACTGTAAAATTGTAGTTTCAATTAATTTTCTTTTAGTAAATATCAAAATTTTTAATTTTTTTATTTCTGAATATTTTAAAATTAAATTTTTAGTTAAAAAAATCAATTTTAACATATTTCACACCAAAATAAAAATCTAATTTTATTTTCTGAAATTAGTAAAATTATGTTAGAAAATTAATGTGCATATTTTAAGCATACTAATGATAAAGGTACACTAATAAAATAAATTAACATAATTATAAAATTAGTATTTAAGTTAAATTTGTGATTTTTATACTTGTTAAGGTTAAGGAAGTATTTGGAGCTTATATGGTGGTGGTAACAAGTTAGAAGTTATCTGTCAATAATTTGCCAATGAGGTAGAGATTCTATTACTTTTGTGAGGTTTTATTGAATTAAAATTAATTATTTGGTTTACAAGATAATTTATATATGATTTTGTAAATATTATTATATGTATATCACTTAGAAACGCAATACTCTAGACCCATCCTGTAATGTACAGCGAGGTCAAGTTGATTTAACATGTTTTGATACAATTTGAGAAGCATAGTTAGATAATATGAACTTTATACGTATTAGTGAAGATATGAGAGGATAGTGAGGTGTGAAGAGGACGGCGGTTATGTTATTGACACTTATACCCTAAAAGGTAAATAAAAGGGGAGGCATCGACGCTCTCTTGGGTCGAAAGTCTTAGAATACGCTGTACAAGAAACATCTTGGTGAGGATCCATAACTTGATGTCCCCTCACCGGACAACTCTCAGATCATTAGCTTTGAGTTGTCAAGCACACCCTTTGGGGTTACATTTAGTAGAGAGATGTGATTTTCTATTTCGTTGTGGATATCGAAAAACATTATTTAATTATGAGTTATATTATATGTTAATAGAAACATGGTAAAGCTTATTTATAGGGTATCCACAGATGTGAACATAATGGAATTATTATAAAATAAATAATCTTATGTTTGGAAATAAACTAACCACGTAGGTTTAATATCATAAGTAATAAAACCAAAAGGTGAGTAATGGTTTCTGTTAGATGTGTATCCCCTAAGGAGTAAAAATATAATATGTTTTTGGAGACATTTTTATCAATAAAGAATTTATTTATTATTTATATATCAAATCTTGTCTTTTTTACGTTTATATTTGTTGAATGTATGTTAAGTAAATAAAATTCTGAGATTGTTAGTCTAAACCTTTAAGAATTGGGCATATGATGGACAGATTATGTAGAAGACATGATCCTTAAGGTGACGATCTAAATCACAAGATCCAAAATTGAGGGAATAAAGTTGGGCACTTTATTCATGCAAAGATTGTTACGTTGTCTATATCCCTATTGGGAGATGGTTTGTCTTGACCATCGGAGGTGGACTCCATGAATAGAAACATTCGTACATTATCATAGGTGACGATGTGTTAGATCGAGACATAAAGTGCATTGATTTGGATTAATAATTCTGTCTCGGTAAATTGATTCACTTTAGACAATCTTTTGTATTGTTTCTTAATCATGAGATGAATAATGGGCCTATTGTTTTGACTTATATCTTTGATGTACTAAAGAGTGACATCCACATTTTAATAGTGGTAAGCATGCTGGTACGATATTGGAGGTATGATTCTTGATAGTGTAGACCTGTTATTCATAGATATAGAATCCATATCTCCTCTTTAGGAGTAGTTGATATCCTCTTATATGCGTTATCTTGTAATTGAAAAACTAAGGCAGTCAACCATTTGAATACATAGGTGTAACCGAATGGTATACTGTCTTTAGATGGTAAGTTTTCTGATGGTGAGATAATTGAACGTAAGATAAAAATAATCAAGAAGGTAAGACAAAACTTGTCCTTAAGCCAATTATGGATAATCCTATGGGGATACGATACATTATGATATGTCATGGAAACTTAGCTATTCGAGCTTCGTAATTCTATATAGTTTGAGAGTACAGCTCTAAGCTTTTTATGGAGTAGCGTTGGAGTTGATAATTATGAAATACATATCTAGGATATTGGGTTTCATAATTATCAAGAGCTTGAACTATATAGGTCCATTTGGTCTCCTTTGCTAGCTCACAAAAATCCTGTAATGATACGGCGTGCTTTTCCAAAAATTGGTGACTTATGTTAGATTTATCAAATTGGTTGAAATTCAATAAAATCAGATAATTTATGTTTGTTTATCGGTTGAATTAATTTTGTGATAAAATTAATTAAAGATAAACTTGCTAAATTATCAGGATCAGATAACTCATGTCTGTTTATCGGTTGAATTAATTTTGAATTAATTCAAGATAAACTTGTTGAATTACCAAGAATATTTATTTTCCTAGAGATTACCTAGATATGACTATTTTAATCACATAACTTTTCTATTGGGTTATTTGAATTAAAACTAAGGTTCTATTCCAAGAATCTCAGGTGGAAAATAAAGATTCATAGGGATCTTTTTCTAGAGGTTCGATAGGCCGATCTTTAAGTTTAGCCTGTCGATTGAGGAGGTTCGTAGGTTGATCTGCCAATTCAGTTTGCCGACTTGGCGATAAAAGGATCATGCATTTTCACATGCATTTTACCAAATATTGATTTTGATTTGATTCTGATTTAAAATTTTGAGGCATTGTCTGATGAGGACTGACTCCGAAGCCCAACCTTTATAAAAGGGGAGTGAGTCTCTTTATTATTTAAATCAGCTAAGAAATCTAGAGTAAGACTCTGTCAATGAGACTTTGAAACTCCCTAGAAGGCTATCATTCACAAGTCACGAATTATAGTTTTGGGTATTTCTCTACTAGTTGGCAGGAGAGTCACCTGGTGGAAAAGCTGAATGACGTGAGCCCATACTCACTCCGATCGTGGATAGAGAATTATAAAGAAGACTAGTTGGTTAAGGCTCTTCTAGAACATTACTTCTCTTTACAAATTGCAGTAGCTTTTCGACATAAACAAGTTAGTAAGATCTGATTAATTTATGCATATAGTATATCAAACTTATGTTTTAGAAAATACTCTGATACATAGAAATTTTAAAATTCTGCTACGTATTGTTTTTTCAACAGTTTCCCTACTGAGCATGTTGCTGCTCATCCCCTATATTTTCATCTTGTCAGGATTAATAAAGTGTGAGGAAGCAACAAGAAAAATAATTAAGAAAACTATGTAGCAATATCTAGTTGGAACCGCTTCATTTGTTAAGAATGTTCATTATTATGATGTGAGCATCCTAAGTTCTGTTTGTGACTATATAAAGCTATCTTGAGGGTTATAATAATGATGACATATTTATAATATTAAATTAAAGATGCTACATTGAATTGTAGTTTTGTTTTGTTTTATGTTTTTCTCAATTCAAAAATTTTTGTTTAAATTCTAGACAAATTTTTTAGAATTTTATTTTATTTTTTGATTTTTTATTTAATTTATTAAAAACTATGAATCCTACTTAGGGGCTTAAACTTTTCTCAGTTTAAGAGACCAAGAGGAGAAATGAAAAAGTGGTTCAATGGTGGCTCAAGAAAAATCATCCTTGTTTTCATTTTTCCTTTCTTATTTTCTTTTTCAATGTTTTTATTTTAATTTTGTTTTTGGTTGAGGGTGAATCCAAAACCCTAGACTTGATTATATAATTAATTTATAGAATTATTTTCCAATTTTTCAATTAAGCTTGCTTACATTCTTCCATAATTATTATTCATATTGTTTTCTTGTTTTAATTGGGTGTACAACCATTCATGTATGAAAATTAATCTCTTGCTAAATTAGAAATCTTGATCCATAATTGTCTTGAATTTCTAATCGTTGATAGTATATTCTGATTATTGATTGTAAGCAAACTTTTGTATGATTGCAGTAGAAATAACCTATATTAAATAATCTAAGTTGTATGATTGTTGTCTTGATTAATATATCTTTCTTAACGTAATGCTTCCATTAGATTAATTCTAGAGAGCTTGTTCTAGGTTATTTAATAAAAAGAGATTAAATAAAGATCTTGTTTTAATTAACAACAAAGTAAGGAAAGAATGAGATAACAGATTGTTCGGTCTTAACAAGTACAATCTAATATAACCTAAGTATAAGGTTGTCTAAGAAAAAAAACTCGAAGAATCTGAGGTCGAACCCGTATGGAAAGGTAATGCCAAGGTCTAGTTTATTTCTTATATTAATTAATTATTTATTTAAAAGCTGAAAAAAAAATGAGGATTAACATTTATTATTTACAAATATATTTACAATATTTTACACATTTTTTCAGTATTTTTTATTTTCAAAATTTCATTATTTTGGAACTTCAATAACAAGAAATGTAGCTTACATTCAAATGGAATTTTAATAATAAGTGCAATTAATTTAAAGTAACTTTAACAAAAATAACAACAATAATAAAAACAAATTAAAAGGGGTAAAAGAGTAATTATAACATAACTAAGGTTCAAAGGTTCTATTCTAGCAATCAACTTAAACAAATTTTAGTTTTTCCAATTATTTATTAATTGGTATAAGAATACATTATTCTGTTAGACATGTATGCCCTAAGGATGGTGAATGTCTATTAATTAATTATGGTTGATTAAATCATTATTTAATTATTTATTAATTAATTAATTTATACCGGCTATGGTTCCTTAGAGGTTAGAACATGTATCTAGGTTTTTCATGTAATTAGATGGCGGACTATCATCTCCGTCTAGGAATTATTATTCAATTTTAAATTTGTAAAAATTTTGTAATTAAATAATCATTCGTAGAAGATGGACCTAGAAGATGGATGATGGCGAACCCATGTATTTCCTGAGTCTCTAATTTCATGTTTTTGAATTGTTGAAAATAAAATTGATGAATTGCATTAAAAAATTATATTTTTTGAAAATGGTGATTTTTGCTTGGTCGGCATGCCAAACTCTCCAGTTCGGCAAGCCGATGGTCGTAGATCGACAAGCCAAATGTGAGGTTCGACAAGTCATTAGCGGGACAGAAATCAGGCGACTCTAACGGTAGGCCAAACTTCTAGCTCGACAGGCCGATGGGTCATGACCGGCAGGTCTATTACATAGATCGGCTTGCCGGCAGAGAGCTAGAATTTTCTCCAGAAAAAGGTAAAATTTTTTCATACAATTTTAATTTATTTTTGAGACAATTCTGAGAAACATTAAATATGGATTTGATCGAAAATATGGAGTATTCGATTCATACGGGATTGAAGACTCGGAGATGGGATTTACAAGAAGAAGGATACAGCTTGGAGATTCAAAGATGAAGAATCGATAATATGTTTTGATTATTCTCTTGTAATCTTTGTTTTCTATTCTCTAGGGTGGAACCATAATATTACAATTATTTATTATTATTTTGCTTGTAGCTTTGCTTGTCTGCATTATAATATGTTTTGCCATGTATATTGATAACATGTCATATAGAATAGGGAGAGCGCCTTATATTAAAATTGTTCATGCATATCTTTTAAAATAAAACCTTGATTTCAAAAGATTGAGTGGGAGAAGGTTTTCGAAGAGAGGACCTAAGGCCTCCATCGTTGGTCCATAGGAAGACCATGGTGGTCCCGACCCCTAGGAAGGGATATCATGTACCAGATTGGATCTCTGAGAGGATAAGGTATTTTAGCATGACTTATGATTGCACACCCCTAGGTGGCGATTGTAAATCATGGATAAAATATTGAAACGATGGTTATACACTTATGTTAATTTTATTATTAACCTCCCCTAGGAGCTCTGTCAATAAAATTAATAGCCAAAGAAATGATTATTAATATATGCTGGATCATACGAGTCCTAGATGGCATATATTAATCAGGAGGGGATCCGTGTTCCTGATTGAATTTGGCATGACTCCCCTAGGAGCTTGTTGAATTCTGAGTTGGGAATTATCGTTGTAAGGTTATGATATTTTCAAGGTTTTGACACATAAACACATTTGTAACTTTTTACATGGTTGTGTTGTCTTACAAAATTATTATAAAATGTTTGCTTATGTTTGGTATATGATTCTTTATTGTATATTAAAAATGTCTAAAAACGCTTTATCTTTGATACTTGACAAAAACCTATTAACCGAGAAGAATTATAATGATTGAAAATGAAACCTGGATATCGTCCTTTCCTTTGAGAAACTAAAATTTGTGATGACAACCCCTTGTCCTCTCGAGCCTATGGGAGACTCAACTAATGAGCAATTCCAAGCGTACGATCATTGGAAAGATGCAAATGATCAGGCCCGCTGCTATGTTATGGCTGGCATGAATAATGTGTTGCAGGCTCAACATGAGGATTATGAGACTGCTAAGCAGATCTTGGATAATCTACAAGACATGTTCGGAGGCCAAGCCATAACAAAGCAGCAAGGGGCACTTCGGAAACTCTTAAACTATAAACAGAGGCCAGGAACATCTGTAAAGGAGCACATGATATTAGTCATGGGTTACCTCGCTGAGGCACAAACCCATGAAGCCGACATCGATGCTGAAACTCATATGAATATAGTCTTTGAGACTCTGTCAAAGGAATTTATTCCGTTTAGAGCTACTTTTAATTTAAGCAATAGGCAGGATATGACCTTAACAGAATTAATGAAACAGTTACAGGAGTTCAAACTGCTGATCAGGGAGTCTCTTGCTGGTTGAAAGGCCAATTTGGTAGCTGCTTCTAGTTCCAATCCCAATTCTGGGAATGGAAAGAAACAACGGGTCAAGAATGAGAAGTCTTCTATTCCTGCTAATAACAAGAGTAAGAAGAAGAACCCAAAGAAGCTAAAGTGCTTCTTTTGCGGGAAGGTCGAGCACATAAAGAAGCATTGCAAGGACTTCCTTTCCAAAGGAGGTAGGTGTGATCTTCTGTATTTAGAAACTTGTTTGGTTGAGGAATCAAGTGACATTTGGGTCATAGATTCTGGTGCAACTAATCACGTTTATGTTTCTCTATAGGGGTTCAAAGAAACGAGAAGTCTGCTTTGTGAAGACTTCACGCTTCGGATAGGTGATGGATCCTTTGTCTCAACAGAAGCAGTGGGAGATGTCTATCTTCACTTTGATAATTATAGGAATTTAATTTTGCGAGATTTTTTTTATGTTCCTAAACTTAAAAGGAATTTAATTTCTGTAGCTTGTTTATTTAAAGACTCTTAGTTAGTTTCTTTTAATAATAAAGTGGTGATTCGTAAAAATAAATCTTTTATCTATTCTAGATAGATGCAAAATAATCAATATTTTATCAAACTTAAAATGGACTTACTGCTTAATTCTGAGATGAATGATAATAACTCTAAAAGGTTTAAAACTCCTTATTCTAATAAGACTTATCTTTGGCATTTATGCTTTGGTCATATTAACTTGAATAGGATTTAAAGGCTGGTAAGGGATGGACCTTTAAGTCACTTAAATGTGAAATCTATACGTCAATGTGAATCTTGTTTGAAGGGTAAAATGACCAAAAGACCATTCGGGTCTAAGGGCAATAAGGCCAAAGGGATTCTAGAACTTGTGCATAGTGATGTTTACGGACCGATGAACATCCAGGCACGAGGAGGGTATGATTACTTCGTCACTTTTATTGACGATTACTCAAGGTATGGGTATGTGTACCTGATACACCACAAAAGCAAAACTTTTGACAAGTTTAGGGAGTTTCGGGCTGAAGTGGAAAAACAATTGGGTAGACCCATAAAGACACTCCGATCCGATCGAGGTGGAAAATACATTTTCGATGAGTTTCTGGGACACTTATTAGGGAATGGGATTTTATCTCATTTGACTATGCCGGGCACTCTGCAGTAGAATGGCATAGTGGAGAGAAGAAATAGGACTTTATTAGACATGAAAAGGTCCATGATGAGTTATTCATCATTACCTTTATCCTTTTGGGGATATGCACTACAAACCGCATGTTATCTTTTGAACAATGTGCCTTCAAAATCAGTCCCTAAAACTCCTCACGAGTTATGGACGGGTAGGAAGACATCCTTAAACCATATTAGCATATGGAGATCTCTAGCTCATGTCCTGTTTAAGGATGCGAATAAGTTGGAAGCACGTTCAGATGTTTGCGTGTTTGTAGGATATCCAAAAGGGACTAAAGGGGTTATTTATATAACTCAAAGGAAAATAAAGTCATAGTTTCAACTAATGCAACTTTCCTTGAGGAGAGTTACATGGACGACTTTAAGTCTCGAAGCAAAGTAGTGCTTGAGGAGTTAAGGAGTGATTCGATCACTCTGGAGGTTTCGAGAGAGACCATTATGATCAATGTAGAAAGACCAGACCAACTCGAACAACAACCTAAGGGGCTTCGGCATAGTGGGAGGATCGGGCATCAACCCGAGACGTATATGTTCAATGAGGAGGCCTTCTTGGCTGAACTGGATGAACATGACAGGGATCCTTATACTTACATAGAGGCTTTGGAGGTTGTTGATTCGAAACTATGGACAGAGGCCATGAACATAGAGATAAAGTCTATGGAGACTAATCAGGTCTGGGAGCTTGTGGATGTTCCCGAAAGGGTAAAACCCATAGGGTGTAGGTGGATCTACAAGAGGAAAAGAGGAGTGGATGGAAAGATCAAAACCTTAAAGGCTAGACTGGTAGCTAAGGGTTATACGCAAAAGGAATGAATCGATTACGAGGAAACCTTTTCGCCTGTAGTCATGCTTAAGTCCATCCAGATTCTCTTGTCCATAACTGCCACTCTTGACTACGAGATTTGGCAGATGGATGTCAGGACGGCTTTTCTAAATGGCTAGCTTGATGAGTCCATTTATATGGAACAACCAAATGGGTTCAAGGTCAAAGGTCCAGAGGGTAAGGTTTGTAAGTTGCTAAAGTCAATATATAGACTTAAGTAGGCTTCCCATTCTTGGAATATAAGATTTGATCAGGTGATCAAGACTTATGGGTTCTCATAAAATGTGGATGAGCCATGTGTTTACAAACACATTAAGGATGGGAAGGTGGTCTTTCTATTGCTCTATGTGGATGATATTCTACTAATTAGCAATGACGTTGGGGTGTTGTCATCGGTCAAATTATGGTTGACCAAGCAGTTTGACATGAAGGACTTGGGTGAGGCTAATTTTGTTCTCGGTATCCAGATCTTTCGGGATAGGAAAAACAAAATGATAGTTTTGTCTCAAGCCAACCACATAGATAAAATTCTCAGGAGGTATGCAATGTAGGATTCCAAGAAAGGAGGGCAACCATTTAGGTCTAGAATTACTCTTTCTAAGAAAGACTCTCCAAAGTTTGAGAAAGAAAGAGAATACATGAAGAAGGTACCATATGCTTCGGTAGTAGGTAGTCCCATGTATACTATGCTTTGTATACGACTGGATATTTGCTATGCGGTCAGGATTGTAAGTCGATTTCAGGCGAATCCAGGACTGAATCATTGGGTTGCAGTAAAGCATATTTTCAAGTACCTGAGAAGGACTCGAGGGTATATGCTTGTGCATTCGGGTGAGGACTTAACTCTTCTAGGATATACTGACTTGAATTTTCAATCCTATCTGGATTCTAGGAAATCAACTTTGGGTTTTGTGTTTACTTTAGGCGGCGGTGCCGTCAGTTGGAGAAGTGTGAAGCAAGATTGCACTTCGGATTCAACGATGGAGGTTGAGTATATGGCAGTTAATGATTTTTTGAAAGAAGCAGTGTGGCTCCAAAAGTTCCTTGGGGATCTTGAGGCAGTTCCTGGTATGGATAAGGCGGTATCACTGCATTGTGATGACAATGTGGCGGTAGCTATTGCTAAGGACCAAGATTTCACAAGAAAAGTAAGCATATTGATCAAAAGTATCATGTGATAAAGAACTTTATCGAGGACGGGCATGTCATATTATGCAAAATCACGTCAGAGGACAATTTAGTTGATCCATTCACGAAGACACTTACTGGGAGAGTCTTCGAGAGACATGTGGAAGCTATAAGGATGCGAGATTTGTCATATTTACTCACTTAGTGCAAGTGAGAGATTGTTAGACATGTATTCCCTAAAGAGTAAAAATGTAATAAGTTTTTGGAGACTTTTTATCAATAAAGAATTTATTTATTATATACCAAATCTTGTCCTCTTTATGTTCATATTTGTTGAATATATGATAAGCAAACAATAGTCTGAGACTATCGGTCTAAACCTTTAAGAATTGGGCATATGATGGACATATTATACGGAAGACACAATTCTTAAGGTAACGGTCTAAATCATAAGATCCGCAATCGAGGCAATAAAGTTAGGCTTTATTCATGAAAAGATTGTTATATTGTCTATATCCCTATTGGGAGATGATTTGTCTTGACCATCGGATGTGGACTCCGTGAATAGAAATATTGGCACGTTGTCATAGGTGACGATATGTTAGATCGGGAAATAAAGTGAATTGATTTAGATTAATAATTCTGTCTTGGAAAATCCATTCACTTTAGATAATCATTTGTATTGTATCTTAATCTTGAGATGAATAGTGAGCCCATTGTCTTGACTTGTGTCTTTTGATGTACCAAAGGGTGACACCCACATTTTAATAGTGGTATGCATGTCGGTATGTTGGAGGCATGACTCTTGATAGTGTAGACCTATTATTCATATATATGGAATCCATAGCTCCTCTTTAAGAGTAGTGATATCCTCTTATATGCGTTATCCTATAATTGAAAAACTAGATCGCTCAACCATTTGAATACATAGGTGTAACAGAATGGTATACCGTCTTTAGATAGTAAGTTTTTCGATGGTGAGATAATGAAACGTAAGATAAAAATAATCGAGAAGGTAAGACAGAACTTGTCCTTAAGCTGATTATGGATAATCCTATAGGGATACGTTACATTATGATATGTCATAGAAACTTAGCTATACGGGCTTCGTAATTCTATAGAGTTCGAAAGTGTAACTCCAAGCTTTTAGTGGAGTAACGTTGGAGTTGATAATTATGAAATGTATATATGGGATATTGGCTTTCATAATTATTAGGAGATTGAACTATGTAGATCCATTTGGTCCCCTTTGCTAGCTTATAAAATCCTGTAACGATACGGTGTGCTTTTTCCAATTATTGGTGACTTATATCATATTTATTATATTGGTTTAACTATGAAAGAATCAAATAATTCATGTCTGTTTATCGGTTGAATTAATTTTATGACAAAATTAATTCAAGATTAAACTTGTTGAATTATTGGCATCGGATAATTATTGTCTGTTTATCAATTGATTTAATTATATCAAGATAAACTTACAAAATTATTAAGAATCTATTTATTTTCCTAGAGATTATCTAGATAAAGATGTTTTAATTAGATAACTTCTCTATTGAGTTATTTGAATTAAAACTAGGGCTTTATCTTATAGAATCTTGGGTGGAAAATAAAATATTCGTTGAGATTTTTTTTTTGTTAGTTCGGCCTACCGATGGGGCAAGTTCGGCCTACCTATTAGACAGGTCGGCCTGCCTATGTGCGAAATAAAAATCACATATTTTTAAGTAGATTTCATCCGATATTGATCCAAATTTGATTCTGATTCGAATTTTTGATACCTTATCTGATAAGGAATGACCCTAGACCCAACCTTTATAAATAGGGAGTGGGTCTCATGAGTTATTTAAATCAATTGAGAGATTAAGAGTGAAACTCTGCTGGTGAGATTCTGAAACTCCCTAAGAGCTCTTGTTCATAAATCATGAACACTAGCTTTGGGTTTTCTCAATTGGTTGGAAGGAGAATTACCTTCAAGAAGAGCTGCACATGTGAACCCACACTCACTCCGATCGTGGATAGAGAATAGCAAAGAAGACCAATTGGTTGAGGCTCTTTTGAAACGTTACTTCTCTTCACGGATTACAGGAGTTATTTGGCATTCAAAGGTTAGTAAGATCCGATTAATTTATGGATATAGCATGTCAAACTTGTGTTTTAAAAAATACTCTGATGTAATTTTTTTAAAATTTCGCTGCGTATTATTTTTCCAACAAGGCGACCTTCAACTCAGATTTTCTCTATGATTCAACCAATATCCAAACCTTGAGATGCTTCAAATTAGGCAACAGTGAGTGGCAGACCTTTCTTAATTTTTGGGGAAATATGAGAGCCTCCACAAGCAAAACAAAAAGAAAAACTAAAAGAGTAAGGCTACATCATAAAAATGCAATCAAGTACTAAATGAATGAATGAAAATGTGAAACAAATCAAACCAAATGAGCTTTTAATAAATACCTCTTCTGAGTAGGCCAATAAGCTTATACTCTTGGAGCAATTGAGATATGAGAGAAAATCAATTAAATTGATGTACCAATTTATACTACTGGTATTCCTATAGTGACCAAGATTGAGAGTAGTTTTTAACAAATTTGATGAGTTCGTTAAAAAATTTATCAATGTATCTCTACCAGTAAACTTAAACGAAACCAGGTTAGAAGCATCGATTGAAATCTTATATTTGTCTCGCTCTTCATCAAAGTCCTCAGATTGCTCAAAAACCAAGACTTTGAGGTTATTAATTTGGATGTCAATATGCTCACATCTCTTTAGGTAAGACTCTCAAGAAGTGGAAGTCTAGAAATTATGCTTTCGAAATCCTCATTAGCATCAAAAAATGCAAAAGCCAATGACAGATTCTTAATACTATCGCAAGAAGCAAGGTCAAAGTGGCATGTGCTTTTACCCACATATTCAAAAGATTGAAGATTTATAGCATCAACTTGGATTCTCCTCTAGTGCCCATACATCACCAACAACTTGAGACAAAAACTCGAAACTTGAAGATTTTCCACCCCATCGCAATGCTTCATGTTCAACTTCTCAATGGAAGGACAACTCAACACTAGATTTTGCAATACTTCGTCTTCCGCTTGAACTTGGATTAAAGACAGAGATTTCAAAGATGGAAGTGTTAGACATGTATGCCCTAAGGAGTAAAAATGTAATATGTTTTTAAAGACATTTTTATTATAAAGAATTTATTTATTATTCATATACCAAATCTTGTCCTCTTTACGTTCATATTTGTTGAATGTATGTTAAACAAACAATAGTCTAAGACCGTCGGTTTAAACCTTTAAGAATTGGGCATATAAAGGACAAATTATGCAAAAGACACGATTCTTAAGATAACAATCTAAATCATAAGATCCGCAATCAAGGGAATAAAGTTGGGCACTTTATTCATACAAAGATTGTTATGTTGTCTACATCCCTATCGGGAGATGGTTTGTCTTGGCCATTAGAGGTGGACTCTACGAATAAAAACATTGGCACATTGTCATAGGTGATGATGTGTTAGATTGAGACATAAAGTAAATTGATTTGGATTAATAATTCTATCTCGGTAAATCAATTCACTGTAGACAATCATATGTATTGTATCTTAATCCTGAGATGAATAGTAGGCTCGTTGTCTTGACTTATGTCTTTTGATGTACCAAAGGGTGACATCCATATTTTAACAGTAGTACGCATGTCGGTACGTTGGAGGCATGACTCTTGATACCTCCCGTACTTGTTATTCATAGATATAGAATCCAGAGCTCCTCTTTAAGAGTAGTTAATATCCTCTTATATGCGTTATTCTGTAATTGAAAAACTAGAGCGTTAAACCATTTGGATACGTAGGTGTAACCGAATGGTATACTGTCTTTAGATGGTAAGTTTTCTGATGGTGAGAAAATAGAATGTAAGATAAAAAAAATTGGGAAGGTAAGATAAAGTTTGTCCTTAAGCCGATTATGGATAATCTTATAGGCATACGATACATTATGTTATGTCATGGAGACTTAGATATACGAGCATCGTAATTTAGCTTTTAGTGGAGTAGCGTTGGAGTTGATAATTATGAAATGTATATTTAGGATATTGGGTTTCATAATTATTAGGAACTTAAACTATATAGGTCCATTAGATCCCCTTTGCCGGCTCATAAAAATACTGTAACGAAACGGTGTGCTTTTTCAATAATTGATGACTAGTGTCATATTATTAGATTGGCTGAAATTCGATAGGATCAAATAATTCATGTCTGTTTATCAATTGAATTAATTTTGTAAATAAATTAATTCAAAATAAACTTATTGAATCATCGAGATCAGATAATTCATGTCTGTTTATCAGTTGGATTAATTTTTGAATTAATTCAATATAAACTTGTTGAATTATCAGGAATATTTATTTTCCTAGAGATTATCTAGATATGACTGTTTTAATCAGATAACTTCTCTATTGGGTTATTTGAATTAAAACTGAGGCTTTATCCCAAGAATCTCGGGTGAAAAATAAAGATTCGTAGGGATCATTTATCAAAAGTTCGGCAAGCCAATGGAGCAAGTTCAATAGGCTGATCTGGCAATTCGACTTGCCGACTAAGCTTTAAATAAATTACGCGTTTCTATGCAGATTTTATTAGATATTGTTTCTGGTTTGATTTTGATTTGAATTTTCGAGGCCTTAGCTAATAAGGCTTGACTCCTAGGCCCAACCTCTATATAAAAGGGAGTAAGACTCATTGTTATTCAGATCAGTTAATAAATCTAGAGTAAGACTCTACTAGTGAGACTCTGTGACTCCCCGGAAAGCTATTGTTCACACATCACGAACTATAGTTTTGGGTTTTTCTTAATTGGTTGGAAGGAAAGTTACCGGGAAAAGGCTGAACGACATGCGCTACACGCACTCTGATCGTGGATAGAGAATAAGAAAAAAGGCCAGTTGGTTGAGGCTCTTCTGAAATGTTATACTCCTCACGGATTGCGGGAGCTTTTCTGCATTTATGAGGTTAGTAAGATCTGGTTAATTTATGCATATAATGTGTCAAACTTGTGTTTTGAAACATACTCTGATATAAAAAATTTTTAAAATTCCGTTACGTACTATTTTTCCAACAAGAAGACCTATAAAATAACAAGCTTCTAACTTCAGATGCTCCAAGTTCAGGATAGTCGATGATGCCAAATCAAGTGCAAACTGAGGAAAGAAGTATCCTTCTCTCTGACAATCTATTTCAATTGCCGGATTTAATTCCTCGAGATTTGGTTGGATTGCAAAATTTAAGCATCTATCAACTTGAGAACTCTCCCCATCATAGTACATCTCAAGTTTAAGCTTCTTTATAACAGAATTTGTACCCCGATGGATTCCCATCTTGCGATGCTTTAAACACTGCTCCACAAATTTAATATTATCATAATAAGAATACTCTAATGAGGGAACTGCGTACCATGTTTGTCTCCAACGTCAAAAAAGAAGGCTCACCCTAACGACATATATGGTGGGTAGGAAAGAAAGAATGTGACGGATAACATGATCGAGTAGTTTTGATATCAGATCAACACCCATGATTTTTGGTTTTTGATCTTCTTCTTTTCTTCCAAGATCCGCATTTTTCCTTTTTCTTGCCATCTCTGGACATTTGACAATGAAATAGAATATGCCGTTAACTAAGCATACAGGAGGATTTCAAAGTAGTAATAGGCTAAAATAGAAAAATGAAACAAAATTCAATAGAAAAGGGACCAAGATCCGGGTCTTTTCAATCAAATTACTTCAAAATTGCCGATACCAAAATAGGCACCAATCTTATACAATCACATAAACATTTCAACAAACATTTAATAAGCATCATTTGGGATCTTATTAACCACTCAATATTTTTTTGAACGGGATTAATCACTCAAAATTTAATTCATTACTTTTTTGGGAATACAATATTAAATTCATTGCTTAACAAACAAACAAACAAACAAGGAGAAAGAAAGGAAAAGAAACAAAAACTCCCTAAACTTCCAGCTTTCATGTTCGGTCCACTAAATGCTCTGCTGCAATCTATCTTACTTTGTCAGACTGGTGAAAAATAACATAATAACTCAACAAATGACGTAACAATGTATATGACAATGGTAGAAAGTTGAGAATTAGATGGTTCATAAGTAAGAAAAACTGAAGATATCTCAAAGAAATGAAATAGCATTTTTAAGATTTTGTTAAAAAAATAACACGATGTTATCGCATCAACAGCCTCATACACTATAATACACGAATATACACTGAAAAGTGGGATGAAAAGAGAAAAGAAGTTACCTTCAAAGGAAGCGGAGGAGAGCTTAGAGAAATTATTTTCTGAGCAATGCGTCTTCTTCTTTGGAAATGGAGGGAGAGAGGTCCTTATTGTATTGTCTTCTGTAGAAGCCTACAGTGGTGAAAGACTATTTTACTACCACATCACAGTTATTTAGCCCTTTGAATTAAGATTTGAATTATTCACGTTAAAATTTTACAATATAGGATATAGAAATATTTTCAATTGCAGACTAAATCATTAAAAAACACCTTTATTTCACTGATAGAATAAAATTATCTTTTCAATAATAAAATTTGCCTATTTTATTTTGAGTTATCCTCAAACATATAAACCTTTTCTATACCTACTTTTTAGGTTTATTAAAAAGGCACATATATAATTCTTAAAAAAAAAAAAACAAATGTATACCTTAAAATAAATTTAATACACAAATCTATATCTTATTTCGATTATTAATTAATTTTGACATTTATAATGACTAAATTATTTTTAAGTAAACAAGTAAAAAATCTAAAACTTAAAAAAAAAAAAGAAAAAATACACAAACATGAAAAAAATACACCTTTTAGAATATTCTAGACATTTTTAGATCAAAACCTTTGATTTAGAGTTTTTAATTTTTTAATTTTTTTTATTTGAGAGCATAATGGGTAATTTTTATAGTCAAAATTTAAAGTTGATTAGGAAAATATATAAATTTGTGAATTAAATCTAATAAAAAAGAATATGTTTGATGTGATCGAAAACTAAACATATAATATTTGAATAAATCTAAAATATAGAGTGTAAAAAGGTAAATAACTCTTTTATTTTTTACGAAACATTGGACAAAAAATAGCAAATTCTTTTTTCCTTTTTTTTCTTTCTTTTCTCTTTGAGATTTTGGAACATACCTAAATTTTGCTCAAATTGTTTGAGTTATTTTTAATTTGCGAGGAATTAGAGTCGTCCCACTTTGGCCCCCCTAACAGTCCAAATAAGACAAACTGCCTCCAAAGTATTAATTCGTGATACCAACAGTCCTTTCATCTACAAAATGTTAACTTATGACCATTTGTGCATGTGATATGCACATAACATATACGTAACAAGTCATTGAAGACAAATTACTTGGGTTTATGACTGATCAACCTAAATTTGGAGTTTAGTGGCGTGTTTTCAAATCTTTGGATCTCCCTCCTTATAGGTGATAACAGAGGTTTTTTTTTTTTATTTTTTTATTTTTTTTATTTTACTTGTTACTTGTATGTCATACATATCCAATGTCCATGGATTGTAAAAAAAAGTGTGATTTTGTAGTGTTAATCCCTTAACTTTTTAATAGATGGCATTTTGGCCCCTTTTTTTTTTATTTTTTGACAAATCTATCCCTAAACCCTCAAACCTTGGCAATTAAGCATCAAATTCTGTCAAATTCTTAATAGAATATGTCATCTGCAATGCATGTGATCTAACATGTGAGCTATTTTGGCAATTTTATTTTTGAAGTGATTGGAATTAGAAAAATAATAGAAACTTAAAACCCATTAAGAAAAACTTTCAGACCCGTTAAAAAAACTTGCAGACCTAGAGCAGGAACTCTGATGGTCTAGAGTACTCTCACGACGACGAGGGATGGCGCTTTCGTTCCTGCGGTTTCGGGAAAGGAAGTTGTAATGTCATGACTGCGAGGGAAGGCAGGTCAGATCTCGCGACGGCATCGGACGGGGCGGCTCGATATTTCAACGACGAGGACAAGAGACTTCGCACTGGAGGTGGTGAAGGTGTTTGCACCGTGCGGTTCTCTCCACAAGCCTCCGACCATCATTTTCTTCACCTACAAAATCTTCTCCACTGGTTTCTATGATTTTTTTTTTTTTGAATTTTGTCATTGTATTGATAGGAGAATCCGTCGTAGTGTATAGATTACTCTCTTCTCTTTTCTGCCAGAGCTAGTTTGGGCTAAAGAAAAGAAGACAAGGAGAAAAAAAAAAGGAAATTGAAATTACAGATGTCATACCACCATTTGCAATCCAGTTCAGAGGATTCGTGAAAAAAAAAAAAAGGAAAGAAAATGATGGCTTTAGGACTACAATGAAATTGGTAGCAAAATATAGAAAAATGGAAAGAAAAAAAAGTTTTCTAGATGCTCTTTCTCCCGTAAAGAACAAAAAAAAAAAAAATTCTGCTCCTCAATCATCTCAGTCTAAGAATATTGGAATCAAAGGCCAACTCTCTCTTGATTATTAAAAGTAAAAGTTATCGTATTAAAATTACATAGGATGACATGTGTATTTTATAATTACCGACTTTAAAAATATTCCACTAAAAGCTTAAAGTTACGTTCTCAAATTATATATAAATTATAAAAGTCAACTAAGTATTTTGTCTATGATATATTATTATATACAACATCTTCATAGGATATCGATCCATAAGTGACTTAAAAGATAAATTTTATTTTACTCTCTTAATTACATTTGTCTTATATTCTATCGTCTCATTATTAAAATACTTACGGTTAATAACCAATGCAAATAGTATATCATTCTGTTACACAAATAGATCTAAATGATTGAGCACTTTAGTTTTTCAATTTCAAGGTAATGGCTAAAAGAGAATAACATTAACTCTACAAAAGAGCTATGAATTTTATATCTATGAACAATGAGTCTACGTCATCAAAAAGTTATGTCTTGAATGTATCAGTATGCATACCTTTAATTAATTGAGAATGTTACCTTTTAGTATATCAAAAGACACAAACCAAAATATAGATCCATTAATCTATCTCAAGATTAAAAGGTGACATATGATTATCTAAAGTCAACTGATTTATTCAAACGAAATTATTATTGAAATCAATTCAACTTTAATCCTGATCTAATATAGTATCACTAATGACAATATACCAATGTCTTTAAACCCACACTAAACACTGTTGCACCCATACTAAACACTGTCGCTTTTACCTCATCCACAGAAAAGGGGCTTCCAGCCACCATCTCAACTCACAAGTGACCGTGGCTCTAATAAATCCACCACCCTGTCGATTTGACTTTATGGAGGAGAAAATGGTTCAAAAAAAATTTTCAATTTCCGTAACAATCTCGCCCTCGTCCATTACCCAATGCATATACATGGTTGATATGCTTAGAACTAAAACCAGTGATTAAAACGCAAAAAAGAAGATATAACTGGAATGAAATGGAAAAAAGTAGAATTACCTGGAAACTAGTAATCTTTTTGGCATGGGATTTCTTCTTGCTTTGGAAATCAATCTGGCTTGTTTGACACAGTTTGCAGTCTAGATTATCAAAAACAAAAATTATGTGTGCACTATATTTACTTTTAGATAGATATACGGACAGCCATTAAAGAATTATATTGCATTACCTTCTACATTGTACGTGCAATAGGTTCCTTTGTGTGAACCAATGAATACACCCTAAATTATGAGAAACAAATACTAACGATCACTAATCTGAAACACACAAAGTACGCCCAAACAAACAAAATTGATATGATGATTATTTTCTAAGTCCTTTTAAAACCCATGTCATCTTTTCTCCAAAAAAATTATGGAAAAGTTGACTTTGTTGTTTAGGTCGTTAGTTTTAACTTGTAGGTTTAAGTTTAAACTTAAATTGAAAACAGTGTAAATGTCGCATGTTATAGTGTTTTTTAGTTCAAATCGTCAATTTCCACTTATTTCCTAAATGGCATATAGACAAGAGAAAATAGAACAAGAAAAGAAAATAGTGAGAAAGTCAATGGAGGCAAAATGAATAACCTGGCCATCAGGGGTGTAGCAAGCTGCAGTGACCATCTCATGAAGATCAATCCAGTCCACAACTTGCCTCTCTGGTATGCTCCATATCCTCACCTTTACATCAAGTGATCCACTCATGAAATAATCGTCGTTTATGGGGTTGAATTGTATGCAAGTTGCTGTCAAATAATAATAATAATAATAATGATGATAACGACGACGATAATAAAACTAGTAGTTAACCCCCATAAACAATTTTGGTGGATAATGTTTGGAAGAGTCAAAACAAGCATTCACCAAGTAATAATTCATGATACAAGTATGCAACCATACAATTAAATTAAAATCATATAAAAAATGAGACAGGACACTAACATTGTTTTTCCCTTTAAAAAAAAAAAGAAAAAGACTTTATCATAATCATTGTGAGCAAACAGCTTTAAACAGCTCTTGCTCTTCAAATCCTAGAATCTTATAGTTTTGTCCATTGAAGATGAAAGCAGTAGCTACAAAAATCCACAACAAATAAAAGCATCGTTGAAAACAACATTCATGAAAATTCAAATACTTTAAACACAAAGACAACCTTAATTACCTGTGACCTAGACCAAGAAAGATGAAGAACATCATCCAAATGACTTGTGACAGAGCAAATTGGTTTATCTGAGAGAGCAAACGTTGATTCAGGCACATGGACATAATCAGGAATTGAATTCACTCTTTTACTGGCCCCTCATTCCCTTTCTTCTTCCTCTCTCCCCCGAGGCCTCCGACCAGTTTGGTGAGGGGCAAAACGAGGGATGATTAGACATTATGCTATTATGTTGGAGAATCTCAGATTCTTTGATTGTATATGGTTGTAAATAGCTAAATGACAGTAAATAACTCTAATTTAGGCTGATTATAATCTTCCTAATTTAGCTCACAGCTGTAATTCTAATTAAGGCAAATTTAATTAAGTTTTTTATGCCTGATTAGTAGGAATTAGTTTTTTCTCTAAATAGGACATTGACCTTGCATAGGACATTGACCTTGTACTATATTAATGTATTCTAATTATGATCAATGACAAGAAAAACAGTCAGAAAGTTTTTCTCATGGTTTCAGAGCCACTCTACAACCATTCCATACTGCTAGTTGCTAAACTCTTCATATTTTTTTTCCACAGTTTATTTTCTTTCTCCATTTCCTCCTTGTCTATCATCATGTCGGAGGAGTCTTCTGAGAATCAACCTATGGTTACTGAGGTTAACAGAAATGAGATGATAGTTGAGCCAAAAGGATAGCTGCAGAACATTCAGCCTTCGTACTGACTCAATGGCTGGAATTATCTTCAATGGTCTCAAGTTGTTAAAACCTTTCTCAAAGGAAAAGGAAAATTGAGCCATCTTATGGGAACTGGACCTGCTGTTGAAGACGCTGCGTTCGTGAAGTGGGATGAAGAAGATTCCATGATCATGTCATGGTTATGGAACTCTATGACACCAAAAATAAGTCGGACCTACATGTTTCTCACAACAGCTAGAGAAGTTTGGGAAACGGTTTGTCAAACCTATTAAAAAATATAAGATGCTGCAGTGATCTATATGAAATCCAAACAAAAATCAACACTAAAAGACAAGCTAACCTTTCTGTCACTGAGTACTATAGTACTATGAAAGGTTTTTGGCTTGAGTTGGATTATTATCAAAACTTTAAAATGAAATGTGGAGAAGATGCTGCTACGTTGCAGAAGTTTGTCGAAAGGGAGAGAATCTTTGAATTTCTTATAGGTCTCAATATTGACTTTGATCAAGTTCGAGTCCAAATTCTTGGGAAAGAAGTCCTCCCGTCCCTTGAGGGAGTTTTCTCAATCATACGGGCCGAGGAGAGTCGCAAAGGAGTTATGATTGACAATTCTGTCAATGAAGGATCAGCCATGAATTCTACAAAGGATGGATACAAAGTTGAGACTAGTAGGAATGAAAGGCAATCCAACCGTGAAGGGGTTTGGTGCACTTACTGCAAGAAGGAGCGTCACACCAAAGATACTTGCTGGAAACTTCATGGGAAGCCTCCAAATATTGGAGGAAAGGGAGATAATCGTGGGGGACAGCCCTGAGGACAAGCCCACATGACGAATGCTGAAGATGTTCTTAATAAAAACCAAATCAAGATGGACTGGAAACTCTCAAGGAAGAGATAGAAAAGCTAAAATCCATGCTCAGCTCTGTTAGGAATCTTGGCAGCTCGTGTTCTCTGGCTCAAGCAGGTAAGTTCTCTAATTCTTTTGCTCTTAGTGCCTTGTTTCCTATCTAAAATAGTACTTGGATCATAGATTCAGGTGCTACAGATCATATGGTCTTTTCACATCAGTGTTTTTCCACATATAAGCCTTATCCTAGCAATAAAAAAAATCAAAATTTCCGACGGAACCTTTACTACTGTTGTAGGTCAAGGAACCATTCCTCTCTCTTCGAAAATTGTGTTAAAAAATGTTCTACATGTTCCTAAACTAGCTGTAAATCTTTTGTCTGTAACAAGCTACATGTGATCTGAATTGTCAAGTGCTTTTTTATCCTACATATTGTCTATTGCAGGACCGGGTCTCGGGGAAGATTATTGGACTTGCTAAGGAAAGAGATGAGCTTTATATCCTTGATACTAAGGAAGGCAGTGAGTATTCTTTTTCAAAATCCTATCTATCGAGTTATTCTACCAATAAAGAAGACATTTGGCTCCACCATTATCGTCTTGGTCATCCACCATTTAGTTTCCTCAAGACTATGTTTCCATTACATTTCAAAAATATTGAAGTGAGTAGTTTACATTGTGATGTATGTGAACTTGCTAAACACAAACGTGCTTCTTATCCTTCAAGTAATACTAGATCTTTGTCACCTTTTTCTTTAATCCATTCTGATATATGGGGTCCTTCTAGATTTTTGAACATTACCGGAGCAAGATGGTTTGTTACATTTATAGATGATTGCACAAGGGTTACTTGGGTCTATCTAATGAAAAACAAATCCGAGGTTAGTGAAATCTTTCAAAAATTTTTCCAAATGATCAAAAACCAATTCAGAGTGAGGATTAAAAACTTACGGAGTGATAATGCAAGAGATTACTTTAATAAAAAACTTTCATCTTTTCTTCAAAAAGAAGGAGTTGTTCATTACTCATCTTGCATTCATACGCCGCAACAAAATGGGGTAGCGGAGCAAAAAAATAAACACCTTTTAGAAATCACACGAGCACTCTTGTTTCAAAA
>CAMOHE010052694.1:0-45148 GCA_946598075.1 Artocarpus hirsutus | reverse complement strand
AATGCAAATTAAAAAGGCAATTCATTAATTTTTGTAACCTCACGTTTCAATCCATTCTTTCCTCTCTTTTTTTCCTTGCCACAATTCACGTTATCCACATAATTGCTACATTAATATATAACGTAACATAACTTTTCTTTTTTTTTTCTTTTAACCGAAAGTCAACATATATAATAATATATATATAAGTAATACGTTTATAACATATTAATACTTAAATCACGTAATGATAAGTATATATAGAAATATTTATATTTAGAATATAACCTATATATATATTTCTATATATATATATATGACTACTTATATACATATATATCTTATTCACATAATTAACTACAATGCAAATTCATCATAACATCATAAACAAAAATTCATTAATTTGGCATGAATTTTATTTATTTATTTATTTATTTATTTTTAACACCTCGAGTCCTCCTCACATCACCTGAAAAAAAAAATAACTTAACATAACATTATAGTTATTTGCATATGATATTATCATATCATCCATGTTTATTTCTAACATTATATTTTAGGGTGTTACAGAAGTCCTACACATTTGTAGTAACAAAACGACAGAGTACCAGAACTGAACAAAAAGTGTTTACAGTAACATACTAGAAACAACAGCATGCACAAAGGCCCAACATTAAAAATGACAAAATTTGCAAATTGAAGTCCTACACATTTTTAGTAACAAAACGACAAAGTACCACAACTAAACAAAAAGTGTTTACCGCAACATATCAGCAACAACAACATGCACAGAGGACCAACATTAAAAATGACAAAATTTGGGCATTGAAGTCCCACACATATGTAGTAACATAACAACAGTAAGGGAGAAGTACACTTTCATGTTTACAACAACATACCTGAAATGATAGCATGTAGCGATCACATTTGTAGTAACAAAACAACAATAAGGGAGAAATGAATGACAAGCACCACAGATGTTCAACATTGACCACATATTAGAGAGCAACGAGCATAAAATAGTGCATAGACTATACTCCATCGTGCATGGAAGCACAAAACATAATGAGCAGAGGAATGAATATTAAAGCACAATGAGCACAAAAAAGTTCACAGACTATATTACCATTATGAATGGATTTATGATAAGTTAGTTTTAGGCTAATTAATTAGATAATTCTTACTTAATATTTTTGTTAATTTTGAGCAATTTATAAGAATTTGATAGTGTTTATGCTCTTTTGTAGGTTTTGAGTAAAAAAGATGCATAATGGCAAAACGTAGAGCAAAATTGACTGAAAATGAGCAAAAGTAGACTCGGGGATGATATAAAGCCTAGAAACCGGCTTATGGGCACCTAAGCACTCTTGCAAATGAAGTTCTAGAGAAAAAAAGGGGAAAGCAAAGAGCCTAGGTGCCATTTTGTGAAAGAGGCCAAGCAACACTATAGCGCCTAGGCGCTACAATCTTGGCGCCTAGGCATCACTTCAAAGCCTAGGCACCATAATCATGGCACCTAGGTGCCAGTTGGAGGAAATTTCTACCTGTCAGTGTAACGCTTAGGCACTACAATCATGGCACCTAGGCGCCATTACGAAGCCTAGGCGCTAGAAAATCGAGCCTAGGTGCTATTGCGATCCCAATTCAATCTTCAGTCTAATTTCTTTCTAAAATTGCCCTTTCAAACCCTAGCCTATAAATAGAATATTATGAAGGGTTGAAGGATGAATTTTAAAGGAGAAAAATTGTAGAAAAAAGGAGAGAACTCATTGCCTTGGAAAAAAAGAACAGTGTAACCTAGAAATGGAATCCATCTTCACATCTAGACACACAGTCTTTTCTTTTACTTCTCATGTTTAAAACATTGTTTCGGATGATTTTTAGTTTCGTTATGAACTATTCTTCTCTATTCTAGGGCTACGATGTATGAATGTTTATTTTTATTTAATTTAATTCAATTTGATGTTTATTCATTATCTATGCTTAGTATTTAATCTAATCTTAATGCTTGTAAAGTTTTACGCACCTTTTGCATGATTTATAATTTAATTTGAGGTTGAGAAGCACTTATTAAATTAGACCATGATTGAATGCCATGAGATTGTCAAAGGATAGAGATATCTATGAGACTTGTGTAACACTGTGAATTTCTTATTCTTAATGAATCTTGGTAAGTTTAGAGTTTCCACAGAGAAGTAGAAAATTTGGTAACTAGGATAAATTATTAATGCTTAAGAAAGATTAATGACTACCTAAGAAAAATTTGTTATCAATATAGGAATAAATATCAATTGATTAAATTAGATAAATTGGATAGGAGTAATCTGATGCGTCAAAAACCCTAGATGTCGTAATATATTGAAATTTCATCTATTAAAATTACAATTTCTCATTTTTATTAATTTAGGTTGTCTTCTCTTTGCCATTTTATTATTCCATTGTTTCCATATTTCAGTTGTTCAAATAGAATTAGAGTTGAAGTAATTCAGTACTTAGTGACAATTAGTCCTCAAGGGAATGATCTCTACTCTCACTTTATTATTTATTAACGATACGTGTACTTGCGTTAAAAAAATCCACAACAATTCACAAAAAATAGTGAGCATAGGAACAAACCATTAGAGAGTAACAAGCACAAGAAAGTGTACAGAGTATACTCCTTTGTGAATGGATTCACAAAACACACTATGCATAGGAACAAACCATTAGATAGCAATGAGTACAAAAAAGTGCACAGACTATAGTACCAATGTGAATGGATTCACAAAACACAGTGAGCATAGGAACAAACCATTAGAGAGCAAAGTTTAAAGAAAAAGTGCACAAACTATACTCCATTGTGAATCGATTCACAAAACACGATGTGAGCAGAGGAACAAAAAGGGAGATAATAAAGCATATCAAATGAGTAAGTAAGAAGACAATGAGCGTAGGAAAATTGAAACCATGAGTAACAATCAAAGGTTGGTCACAAAATTAGTAATCACATGAGTGCAAAATAGAAAAGTATCAAATTAGAACCAGTGGAGGAGAATGAGGACTCCTTAAGCAACCCAAAATCAGTGATGGTGTTTTTTTCGCTAAGAGAGGGTTTTCTGCTGCCGTAACAAGGAGGAGATTCTTCTTCCATGGAAATGCTGCTTTGAAGGGCCATTGAAGGTTTTTTTTTGTTGGCGTTTACATGCTATGTAACACCAATGAAGGAGAAAGAATTTTGGATGCTTGAGCACGAGGCCGTAAAATGGGAGCTGTGATTAGAAAAAGGGTGGTGCTAAATTATTAATCAAATAGAAGAGTAAGATCGGTGAAAGCAATGATTTTGGGGGTTTCATGGATAGAGGTCAGAATAACTGGATAAATAGGATGCAAATTAGGGTTTCCATATAGGAAGACGAAACCAAAAAATTAGAGAAAAAGGAAAAACTTAGAGAGGTTTTTTTGTCATCGTAGAGGATGAACAAAAAAAAATTTAAAGAAGGGGTAGAACTTAGAGAGGGCTTGTCCCCTTCCGACAACATGAACGAAAAATTCAAAAGTGAGGGGTAAAACTCATAGAGGGGTGGGGTCTTTGTCTTCGGAGAAGATAAACCAAAAAATTCAACAAAAAGGGTAGAACTAGTGCCATGTTTTTCTCTTGTAGAGAAGATGAACCTAAAAACTAGAGAACGAGATAGAATTCAATGAGAGGTGCTTTTAGAGCATCGATTTTTTTGATCGAGATCCAAAGCTCATGGAGAGATTAGAAGAATTGAAGAATGAGGAAGAAATAAGATGACAATAGCAATATTGATTACATTTCTCATGAAGGATGAATTTTGTCTTCGAAGAAGACGAACCGAGAGAAAAATTGGATCGATCTTTATGGGTTTTTTTAGGGGCAAAGAATGAGAAGAAGAGAAAACTAATGACAACAATCTTTGTGGGTTTTTTCACGTCCAGTGACTGAGAAGAGAAGAGAAGGGTTGGAATCGAGAATGGAGGCGCCGAACTAAGAATAAGATATGTGTTAGGCTTAGAATCGAAAAGATAACTATTGGGCTCAGTTTGCAAGGTTTGGGCCAAACAGTAGCACCAATTATAACCAAACAGATCAATTTAGACCAACAAGCCAAACAGCCAATTAATTTAATTCAAGCTGGTTAAATATGCATGTTGATTTATTTTATTTGTTGTATACACGTGCATTTGTTGCTTTCGGCTTTATTAATATCATAATTATTTGATGAACAACTTGAACATGACTTTGTAAAAGACAATAAATAAATAATAAACTTACAAGCTCCCATTCTTATTTTTATTTTTTTACTAGCAAAATGCCAACACGTTCAAGCAGGAATGATTATTTTGTCATACAAAAAAATAAGCAGTTGTGTTTATATATTTATAAAAAAATATATATTAATATGTATGTTTATGTAGTAGTTTTAATTTATTAAATTTGTTTGTTATATAAGAGTTGTTTACATATATATATATATATATATTTATGTTGTATTAAGATTATACCAAGGATATTCGTGTGTTTTAGGGTATTCGTGTATTTTACCTTTTAAGGTATTCGTGCCCAAAGACGTAACCACCGTCCTCTTCACGTCTCACCATTTCTCAATATTTAATCATTATTTAAAGAGTCAATTTTCCTAACCATGCTTCCCAACTTATAACAACATATGTTAATTCATTATGTTCCTCACTAATCAATACAGGGCGAGTTCATGTCATAGTTTCATATGTGATTCTCATATAATAGCAGTTCAACATATATACATATATCTTGTGGTAACACAATCAATTTTAATTCCATAAAAACCTTAAAAAAGATGAGTAATAGAATCCCTACCTTTGAAGCTTCTCAATAATCTTTTAATATCATAAATTTAATTAATGTAAGCTCCACACACCCTTGATCTTAAGGTGTGCATAAGGACAATTAAAACTAAAGCATAACATATAACCACATCTATAAATGAATTAAGTGTAAATCTATATATTATAGTCTCTAATAAGATTCATAAATCACTTAGGATGGTTTTGGAAAGGTTGCAAGACATTCAGGGATTAGAAGGTGAGCAAAGTTGGGTTCACTATCTACAATTAGCACATGGGTTATTGGGTGGTTTACTTAAGGTAGACAGATGGTAAACTGCCACTGGTAAGTTTACAAGTTTCCAATCCGAGAATTGAAAAATTCATAGAAAATAAAGTATAACTCCGATTTAGACTCATGATAGCTTATTGGAAAGCTTAGGATGTCTACTTTTAAAATATGTAAACCAATTTACAAAATTCATTTTCATCTAATCCTAGAATTTCAAGAAAGAGCTACTACTCGTAGATAATACAAGGTTTATGAAATGTTAAGTTTTTCTTAAACCCAAAGCATATTATTCTTATTCAAAATTTTAAACCATTCCAAAATAGGCAGCATGCATTATATAATCATAATAAATATATTCTTATGAGTTTTTACCAAAATCATCATCAAACCATATCTCTAGCCTTTCTTGCAAATAATGAGGAAAACATGCATAAGTTTGCTTTTCAAGCTTAAAACCTTAAAACATTAAAACATCAATCTTAAAGTTATGAAAACCGGTTTTAAACATTCCTAGCATGTTTGTAATATTGTTATCAAACTAAAATAAAGGTTTGTTGTCAGTTTCAACCCAAGACTCAAGTTTTTGTTCATAAATGCTCAAATATGCATATTAACATAACTAGAAATTTGCATGAACTTGGAACACGAAAATCATGCATTAAATATGGAGAAAATACATACTAAAGCCAAGTTTGAATTAAAGAAAACCTACCTTAAAACTCCTTTGAAAAACACCAAAGTTCGAGTTAAAAATCAAGCTTGAATTGACTCCAAAGCAACTTCAAACATGGCTGGGAATTATAGTTACTTGGCTACAAATAGAGCTTTATGCCTTGTGTCTTTAGTTAGAAATTAAAGTAAGAAAGGAGAGAATGAGAAACTAGAAAATAAAGTGGTAATGGTTGAATAAATAGCCATCAAAATAATTGAGGAGAGGGAGATAATTGTAGGTTTATGGGGAAAGTTGCAAGAAGAAACAAATGAGCATTAAAAGAAAATATTATCATGTCTCCCATGGAGACTTTTAGCAAATAATGCCAACATAATTGGGGGGCAAATGGGGCAAGTTGTGGAAGAAGATGAAGGAAGTATTAAAATGGTGATTGAGAAAATATATAAATGTCTCCTAGTAGTTAAGGTGAATTATTTTTACGTTTCTAAGTAGTTAAAGTGAATTAATTCTATGTCTCCAAATGAGAAGGAGGCTATTTAATTGAGCATTAATGTAGCGAGACAAGGTTGGTAGAAGTGATGAGTGATAGGTAGGTTTTAAATACTTACTATGGGACTTGGTAAAAAATACTAAAGTGATATTTTATTCATATGATTTTACAAAAATCATACCCATTAAAATAACAGGTGTTTCAACTCTCCCCTCTTTTAAAAATTTCGTCCCTGAAATTTCGTACACTGATTAGAATGTTAAAACAAATGTGGATCTTCTTTATTATTTCAGATTCAAGTTCCCATGTGGCTTCCTCTACATTATGATGTTACCACATCACTTTCACCAGAGGAATTTCACGACGACGTAATATTTTTATTTAACGATCCAGTATCTGAACTGGAACTTCTTCAGAGGTCGTATCTCCTTGAATTGGTATATCTGTCCATATGATCACATGTGAAGGGTCTGATTCATATTTCCTCAACATCGATACATGGAACACATTATGTACATGAGACAATTGTGGTGGTAGGTCTAAACGGTATGCCAATGTTTCAATGCGTTCCACAATCTCAAATGGCCCAGTATACCTTGGTGCTAACTTTCCTTTAACACCAAATCGAGACACACCCTGCTATGGTTTCACCTTCAAGAACACCAAGTTTCCAACCATGAACTCTAAAGGTCGTCTCCTCTTATCTGCATAATTCTTCTGTTGACTTTGAGCTGTCTGAAGACGGTCGTGAATAATCCAGATCTTATCCATTGTTTCTCTGATATACTAGGGCCCAAGTTCGAGACATTCTTCCTTTTCAGCCCAACATAATGGAGATCTACAAGGCCTACCATACAAAGCCTCATATGGGGCCATTCTAATACTCGCCTAGTAACTGTTGTTGTATGCGAACTTAACATATGATAGCTGTGCAGCCCAATTGGTTCCAAAGTCTAGTACACAAGCTCGAAGCATATCCTCAAGAATTTGAATGACACGTTCAGATTGTCCATCTGTTTGAGGATGAAAGGCCATATTGAAATTCAGTTGTGTTCCCAAAGCTTTCTGCAATCCTCTCCAGAACTTTGATGTAAAACATGTATCCCTATCAGAGACTATTGACATGGGTACACCATGTAATGTCACTATCTTCTCCACATACAATTGGCATAATTTTGAGACATTGCAACTAGTTTTGATTGGGATAAAATGGGCTGTCTTAGTTAAACAATCTACATTTACCCAAACGGCATCATGCCCCACTTGAGTCTTAGGAAATACGGTAACAAAGTCCATTGTCACATGATCCCACTTCCATTTTAGAATAGGTAGACTCCTCAACTCGCCTCCGGGCTTTTGATATTCTGCTTTAACCTGTTGACACGTTATGCACTTAGAGACAAAGGTTGCTATGTCTCGCTTCATTCCTCGCCACCAGTATTGTCGTTTCAGGTCCATATACATTTTAGTGCTTCCAGGATGAATAGTGAACTTTGAACGATGTGCTTTATCTAACACTGCATGTCTGAGATAAGGATCCTCTGGAACAACCAATCTTCCTTTGTAAAGTAGGAACCCTTCTGGCTCAATTTACCATCCATCTAGTTGTTCACCATTTTGTATTTGTTCTTAGACTATATGTAATCCTTCATCGTACCATTATCCTTGTTTTACTTGCTGGATTAACGTAGGAGTTGCTATCACATTGAATAGAAAAGCTCTTTCATCATCTTCGTAATATTGCAAGTTGAAGTCGACGATGGTGATGACTTGTCTCCAATCTTTCAATGCTAGACTAGTTATAATTTCGTTGTTCTTACGACTTCGAGCATCCGCCACTGCGTTTGCTTTTCTAAGATGGTATTGGATATTAAAGTAGTAATCCACCATATACTCAGTCCATCTTCGTTGCCTTAGGTTGAGGTCCTTTTGAGTAAACAAATATTTCAGACTTTGATGATCTGTATAAAGCCCAAACTTTGCGCCATATAGATAATATCTCCAAATCTTGAGTGCAAAAACCACGACAGCTAACTTAAGATCATGTGTGGGGTAGTTCCTCTCGTGGGGTTTCAACTGGCGTGAGGCGTAGGCAACTACTTATCCATGCTGCATTAGCATGCAACCCAAACCGTTTCCTGAGGCATTAGTGTATACTATGTAAGGCTCTTCGTTGTTGGGCATGATTAACACAGGTGCACTAGTGAGTCTTTGTTTCAGTTCTTCGAATGCTTCTTCACATTTATCGTCCCACACGAACTTGACATTCTTCCTTGTAAGTCTTGTCAATGGAGATGCAATCTTTGAGAAATTCTCTACGAAGCATCGATAGTATCCAGCTAATCCGAGGAAACTTCAGATCTCTGACACGTTCTTCAGTCGTTCCTAATTTAGCACCGTTTCAATCTTGGAGGGGTCCACTAAGATGCCTTCTTCAGAGACAACGTGTCCAAGGAACTTGACCTTTGTCATCCAAAAGTCACATTTCTCTTTCTTTGCATAGAGACCGCGTTCTTTCAACGTCTGTAGAGCAATCCTCAAATGCTCAGCATGCTCTTCTTTAGTTTTGGAATAGATCAAGATATCATCTATGAAGACAATAATAAATTGATCTAAGTACGGTCAGAAGACATGGTTCATCAAGTCCATGAAAGCTGCTGGTGCATTAGTTAACCCGAAAGGCATGACAAGGAACTTAAAGTGACCATAACGAGTCTGAAAAGCCGTCTTTGGAATGTCCTCCTCCCTTATCTTCAATTGGTGATATCCAGATCGTAAGTCAATATTTGAGAAATAGCAAGATCCTCCTAACTGATCGAACAACTCGTCAATTTAGGGCAGAGGATATTTGTTCTTAACAGTTAGTCGATTAAGCTGGCGATAATCGACACAAAGCCTCAACGATCTATCATGTTTCTTCATAAAAAGCACTGGAGCTTGCCAAGGTGATGTACTCGGTCGAATAAATCCTTTTTCTAGTAATTCATCTAACCGCTTCCTTAATTCCACCTTTTCAGCAGGTGCCATTTGATACGGAACAACAAAAACAGGCGCTGTTCTTGGAATTAAGTCAATGACAAACTCGATTTCTCTATTAGGCAGAAGTCTAGACAATTCATCTGGAAAAACATCTGAAAATTCATCCACCATAAGAGTGTGAGAGGACGGGGCACTCCTTTTTAGTTCTCCCCTCGAAGCAAAGATTGTTCCAAGGTTGGTGAAATTCCTTCGTCCTCCAATACAAGCCTTTAGTATCGGGGCTGGTGTCACTATTCTTGTCTTTGCCTGAAATTTGATGACTTGTCCATTCTTGATGAACAAAGAGACATGTTTCCTATGACAATCTACTATTGCCTGATATTTAGTTAGCCAATCCATCCCTAGGATTACATCAAACTCCGTCATAGTTATTACATATAGGTCAGCCAATAGTTTATGTTCTCCTATAATAATACATATTGATTTACAAATTATGGATACTTCAGCTATCCCGCCCATTGGTGTTCTAAGGGTTAGTGCCAAACTACATGTTTTTGTTAATAGTTGTAGTACGGAAGCAAATAACATCGATATAAATAAATGAGTGGCACCAGTATCAAACAATACATGAGCCCAAGAATGAGACACACAAATCATACCATCTACAACGGAGTGATCAGCCTACTTTGCTTCTCCAGTTGTAGCCGTAATTGCATGAGCTTGTGTTTGTGTTTTCCCTTTATCACTATTTCCTCGGTTTCCTTGGCTACTACTAATCTTATTATTATTTCTTCCAAGAAAATGTGACCTTTGATTCACTAAACCTTGTGGAGTCAGTGGAGCCAAAATGACTTCCTTGTGGCCTTAGTGTAAGGAATGATTGTGCAAGGCGGTTAGGACAGTTCCTCCTCAGATGTCCCACTTGTTCATAGTTATGACAAGCATATGGCTGAAAACGACCACTACCAGAAGATCCACCACCAATAGCCACTCCACTATGCTGAGTGACCTATCCTTGTGACTTCTCCTTCTTGCCTATCTTCCTTTGATGCCCACCAGAACCCTTATACTCTCTATAGGAGTTATTTAGTTCTGCCTCTGCCCGTTGTGCCATGGCTACAAGCTCAAGAAAGTCTGTAGATGGGACAACAGCTATCATTTGTCTGATTTTTGATCTTAGGTTATTTCTAAATTTTTCACGCCTCACCATTGGATCCGATACAGCTCCGAGATTGTAGCGAGACAATTCTATGAATCGAGCATGGTATTCAGCAACCATAGTATCTCCCTGCACCAAGTTTTCAAATTCTCGCATCATTACTTGCCTATGGCTTTGAGGAATATAAGTGTTACGAAATATGGTTTCGAACTGCTCCCATGTGAGGTTCGACACGTCATAGCGTCCTTCTGAAGATCCCACCATTCTTTGGCTTTTCCCTCAAATATATATGTTGAAAAACCAACCCAATACTCTTGTGGAATTCTTAAGGTCTCCAACTTCTTTCTAACCGCCTTTAGCCATTGTTCTGCTATGACAGGATTGGGTTCTCCACTAAATGCAAGAGGTTTCTACTTCATGAACTCCTTTAATAGGGACAAATATCATTGCTTAGGATCACAAGCGTCCATAGGTCTTTGCACATTTTGCAAAGCTTGAAGAATTTGTCCTAAATTATTCACTTCCGGTGTAGCTGGCAGGGTCTATGCTGCCTGCCGTGGTTGCTCATCTTCTTGAGCTTGTTCCATCGGTTTAGGTTGTTCAACTTCCTAAACCTGTTCGACCGGTTATGAATGCTCAAATTATTGCACTTGACGTCTTGGCGGCATAGTTTCTACTGGCTGCGTAAATTTAACTAGGATTAGTACCCAATGATGATGACATTAACACTTAACTTTAAAATCATTCCAAAAGATTTTTTTTTTTAAAGGTGGTGCTACCCCTCCTAGATTAACTGAACTTAGGCTCTGATACCAAAAATTCTGTAACGCCCTTATGTGGGGGCTAGCAGTATTGAATAAATGAAAATAAACTTAGATTCAATATTATTTAAATCCATTAAACAATGCCCATGGGTCTTTAAACAAAAATAAAAATAAAAATAAACATTTAAAATACAAACCATAGTTTTCGCTAATCAATATAGGGCGAGTTCATGCCATAATTTCATAAGTGATTCTCATATAACAGCAGTTCAGCATATATACATATATCTTGTGGTAAAACAATCAATTTTAATTCCATAAAAACCTTACAAAAGATGAGTAATAGAATCCCTACCTTCTAAGCTTCTTAACAATCTTTAATCTTGGAAATTTAATTAACGTAAGCTCCACACACCCTTGATTCTAAGGTATGCATAAAGACAATTAAAACTAAAGCATAATATATAACCACATCCATAAATGAATTAAGTATAAATCTATATATTTTAGTCTTTAATAAGATTCATAAATCACTTAGGATGGTTTTGGAAAGGTTGCAAGACATTTAGGGATTAGAAGGTGAGCAAAGTTGAGCTCATTATCTACAATTAGCACATGGGTTATTTGGTGGTTTACTTAAGGTAGACAGGTGGTATACTACCACTGGTAGGTTTACTAGTTTCCAACCCAAGAATTGAAAAATTCATAGAAAATAAAATATAACTCCGATTTAGGCTCATGATAGCTTATTGAAAAGCTTAGAATGTCTATTTTTAAAATATGTAAACCACTAATCCCAGAATTTTAAGAAAGAGCTACTGTCCATAGAGATAACACAAGGTTTATGGAATGTTAGGTTTTTTTTAAACCCAAAGCATATTATTCTTATTCAAAATTTCAAAACCCAGCATGCATTATATAATCATAATAAATATATTCTCATGAGTTTACCAAAATCATCATCAAACCATATCTCTAGCCGTTCTTGCAAACAATGAGGAAAACATGCATAAGTTTGCTTTTTAAGCTTAAAACCTTAAAACATCAATCTTAAAGTTATGGAAACCGGTTTTATACACTCCTAGCATGTTTGTAATATTGTTATCAAACTAAAATAAAGGTTTGTTGTTGGTTTCAACCCAAGACTCAAGTTTTTTTTCATAAATGCTCAAATATGCATATTAACATAACTAAAAATTTGCATGAGCTTGGAACATGAAAATCATGCATTAAATATGGAGAAAATACATACTAAAGCCAAGTTTGAATTAAAGAAAACCTATCTCAAAACTCCTTTGAAAAACATCAAAGTTTGGGTTAAAAATCAATCTTGAATTAACTCCAAAGCGGCTTCAAACATGGCTGGAAATTATAGTTACTTGGCTACAAAGAGAGCTTTATGCCTTGTATCTTTAGTTAGAAATTGAAGTAAGAAAGGAGAGAATGAGAAACTAGAGAAAAAAGTGGTGATGGTTGAATAAATAGCCATCAAAATAATTGAGGAGCGGGAGATAATTGTAGGTTTATGGGAAAAGCTGTAGGAAGAAACAAATTAGCATTAAAAGAAAATATTATCATGTCTCCCATAGAGACTTTTAGCAAATAATGCCAACATAATTGAGGGGGTAAATGGGGCAAGTTGTGAAAGAAGATGAAGGAAGAATTAAAAAGGTGGTTGAGAAAATATATCAATGTCTCCTAGTAGTTGAGGTGAATTAATTTTATGTCTCTAAGTAGGTAAGGTGAATTAATTATATGTCTCCAAATGAGAAGGAGGCTACTTAATTGAGCATTAATGTAGCGGGACAAGAGTGGTAGAAGTGATGAGTGATAGGTAGGTTTTAAATACTTACTACGGAGAGTTGATAAAAATACTAAAGTGATATTTTATTCATATGATTTTACAAAAATCATACCCGTTAAAATAACGGGTGTTTCAAAAGATAAGTGTCGTTCACTTAGATTTGTGTTAGTAATTAGGAAAGACAAAATTCATTTCTGTGAAAATGGTCTTTATAAAGAGAATTTAGATGATCTTCAAGTTACTCTTCAAAATCACCTTATTGGATATGTTCAAGGTGCAATTTCTAAATTGTGGCCCAAATTTCTTGTAGAAAGTCAACATCTTAAGGATTTGGCTGTTATAGATCCTATTTGTCATTTTGTAAAGAAATGGGATGAGGATTAAATCTGTAATTATAGTTCTTGTTTGCATGTTTTTGAAAAGAAAATGTATTCGTGTTTTTAGTTTTAGTTTGTTGCTAGATTGTTACAGTGTACATTGTATATTTTTTAAAATATATATATATATATATACATTGCCCGAGTAATCATATATTGTACTATAATTTGGTTGAAGTTTTTAAATCTTATCTAAATGCTTCGAGATTTTAGTCGTATTTGTCAAATGTTTAATAGGGATTTATTTATTTTGTCTCAAATTTGATTTTCTTTTTTACATAACTTTTTTAGATTTAGTTCTTTGAAGTTAAAAAGTCTAAAGTCTTAAATTTGTCTTTTATCAAACTTACATAGATTTGTTTGACAATTTCGAGAATTGCATATTTTTTCTCAAATTTTAAAAGTTTTATTTTTTAAAAATATTATATATTTAGATTAATCGTGTAATGTATTTTAGTTTATTTGAAATTATTAAATCTTATTTAGACATTTTGATATTTGTGTTTTGTTTATTAAATTTTTAATAGTGTTTTGCTGTTTGTAATTTTATTTTGTTTTTAAAAAGTCAAAAAAGTTACAACATTTAATATGTGTTTTATCAGATGTATGTAGATTTGTTTGATAATGTCAAAAGGTGTATAGTTTTATTTTGATTTTCAAAAGTTTATTTGATTAGTTGTCCTTTTTTAAAAAAACTGTGTCGATTTGTTTGGTAAATCTTTGAAAAATTTACCTAGTTTTTGTTGGTTGTATGCATATTAATTTCCTTTAAAATGTCATTTAGAATATAAAGAGTTTCGGTTGAGTGGACTCAAAACTTAAAAGCCCTTACAAAACACTTTAAAAAAAAATAAAGACAAATATGTCTTCTTCTTGTTTATCTAGAAAAATTGAAATTGTCTATGTTTTTTGTGATTTTAGTTTTGGAAAGGATAAAGATTATTTAGAAGCAGCTGAGCATTTAGGGCAAGTTTAGCATGTAGGAAGATTAATTTAGTTTATAGGGGAGGTAGTTTAGGTTGATGGGGGTTGTTTTAACAACAGCACAATCTAATGGTGCTCAAGTATTGGGGATTATACTTAAAGTTCTTTCTCAGGGGAACATTTGTGGTAATACTATAGGTGTAGCAAAAAAAGTTGGCCGCATTTGTGAACGTATAGATGTTGAAAAATTAGTACGCAATGAAAATTTTAAAATTTTTCATCCAAAGTGTTTTCCAAAACACAAGTTTGATATGCTATATGTATATATTAGCCAGATCTTACTAACCTTATTTGCCAAAAAGCTCCTGCAATCGATGAAGAGAATGGCGTTGTAGAAGGACCTTTACAACTGGCCTTCTTTGCTATGCTCTATCTACGACCGATGTGTGTGTGGGCACACTCGTATAGCTCTTCCACCAGATAACTCTCCTTCCAACCAATTAAGAAATACCCAAAGCGATAGTTCGTGACATGTGAATAACAGCTCTCCAAGGAGATTCAGAGTCTAACTAGTAGAGCACTCACTCTACATTTCTCAAATGATCAAACAAACTTATGAGTCCCACTCCCTATTTATAGAGGTTGGCCCCAAGGGTTAGTCCTTATTAGATAAGGCCTCAAAAATTTGAATCAGAATCAATATCAGATAAGAAATCGCATCTAAAAACACATGATCAAAAATCGTTTGGTCAACAGGAAAAACTGGTAGATCAACTTACTGAACTTACTCCATCGACAGGTTGATCCTGAAATTTGGCCTGTTGAGCTTACGATTTTTGATCCATGCGAATCTTTATTTTCTACTAGAGATTTTTGGGATGGAGCCTCAGTTTTAATTCAAATAACCTAATAAAGAAGTTATCTGATTAAAATAGTCATATCTAGATAATCTCTAAAGAAATAAATATTCTCGATAATTCAACAAGTTTATCTTGAGTTAATTTACACAAAAATTAATTCAACCAATAAACAGACGTAAATTATCTGATCTGATAATTCAACAAGTTTATCTTGAATTAATTTTTCACAAAATTAATTCAACCGATAAATGAACATGAATTATCTAATCCTATCAAATTTCAGCTAATTTGATAATTTGACATAAGTCACCAATTACTAGAAAAGCACGCTGCATCACTATAGGATTTATTATGTGCTAGCAAAAGGGACTTGATGGATGTATATAGTTTAAGCTCCCGATAATTATGAAACCCAATATCCCTAATATATATTTCACAATTATCAACTCAAACACTACTTCACTAAAAGCTTAGAGCTGCACTTTTGAACTATATAAAATTACAAAATCTGTATAGCTAAGTCTCCATGACATATCATAATGTATCATATCCCTATAGGATTATTTATAATCAGCTTAAGGATAAATTCTGTCTTACTTTCCTAATTATTTTTCTCTTATATTTCATTATTTCACCATCGAAAAACTTATTATTTAAAAACGGTATACCATTTGGTTACACCTATGTATCTAAATGGTTAAGCGCTCCAGTTTTTTAATTATAGAATAACACATTTAAGAAGATATCACTACTTTTAAAAAGGAGATATGGATTCTATATCTATGAATAACAATTCTACACTATCAAGAGTCATGCCTCTAACGTACCGGCATGCGTATCAATATATAGTGTGGATGTCACCCTTTGATATATCAAAAGACATAAGTCAAGACAACGGGCTCATTATTTATCTCAGGATTAAGATACAATATATATGATTGTCTAAAGTGAATCGATTTGCCTAGACAGATTTATTAATTCAAATCAATTCACTTTATATCCCGATCTAATATATTGTCACCTATGATAATGCACGAATGTTTTTGTTCGTGGAGTCCACCTCCGATGGCCTAGACAAACAATCCATTAGGGATATAAACAACATAACAATCTTTGCATGAATGAAGCGTCTAACTTTATTCCCTCGATTGCGGATTTTATTATTTAGACCGTCACCTTTGGAATCATGCCTTTCGGATAATTTGTCCATCATATGCCTGATTCTAAAAGGTTTAGACCGACAATCCCAAACTTTTATTTGCTTATCATATGTTCAACAAATATGAACGTAAAGAGAACAAGATTGGTATATAAATAATAAATAAATTTTTTATTGATAAAAATATCTCCAAAAATATAATACACTTTTACTTCTTAGGACATACAAGTCTAACAATAGAGGCGATGATTAATATAGCTGATGCTTTTATAGTTTTACCTAGTGGCATAGGAACTCTTGAAGAAATGTTTGAAGGTATTAGTGGGAAACAGTTGGGTATTCATTCGAAACCATTAGGGCTTTTAAATGTCAACTGTTTTTATAATGGTTTGTTAAAGTTTTTTGATCATGCTGCGGAAGAGAATTTTATATAACATGGGTGGAGACAAATTTTTGTTGCTACTTCAATTGCTGAAGAATTGCTAAACAAATGTTTGTTGTTCATCTAAAGTCTGACACGGCAACTTCGAAGCTAAATTGGGATAAAGATAGTAAAAAGCAGTTATTGGATTTGTATCTCCATTTGTAATCTTTTGGTTTTATTTACAACGTGTTTTAAGTTTATGTTTTTGTGTTTTGAATAACCTTTTTTGTTTATGTGATATTGATTTTTATTTCATGTTTAATGTTTTTTTTTTTTGTTTTGTAACATGCTGTTCTTCAAACTTTAAGATTCATCAGTGTTAGTGCTGGGATGGCTGATCTTATGGAGTATTTATTAATCTTGAAATGCATCATACTTAAGGTTTGATAATGTGTCCAAATTATGATGTCCGATGTTTTAATTTTGTTATTTAACTTGTGTGTGTAATATATTTTATCATATATATTAAGAGTGTTTTATTTATTGTATCTTTTTTGCCGAATGATTATTTAATTTATATTGTGTTGAACTTACTATTAAACCATTAAAAAAAAGGTTGTAGAAAAAAAATAAAAACAAAATCGAAATTAAATATAGTTTGAGCTTGATTAATCTTTATTTTTGATTATATTAATTATTGTTAATTTAAAAATAAATAAAAAATAATTAAATCATAGTAAGATTCAATAAAGATTAATAAAATTTATCAAAAATATAATGAAATTATGTAGTAAAATAATGAATCATGTATATTAAATATAATATTAAGTTGTTATTAAAATAATAAGATGTATTCATATCATGATAAACTGTAGGCGAAGTTTAAGTTTAAATAAGATAGAAATATTTATAACAATATTTAGATAAATTATATAAATTCTAACATCATGCAACATATTAAGTGTGTATATATATAGCTTTTAAGTAAACTTATGTGGTATGCTTATTAAAAGAAAGATCATTATAGTATTAAAGCTAATTTATATACATGTACATGCACACATATATATTCAGAGATAAAATTAAAATTATATGTAATACAAATTTGATTAATTCTTATTTTCAATCATCATAATTATTGTCAATCCATGAAAAGCAAAATTTAAATTATAGTAGGTTTCAGTATTCATAATATTTGTTGATAATGTAATAAAATAATATGTTAAAACAATTTTGCAAAGAGGAAAAATAAATATTAATGAATAACAAATTCATATTAATGAATAACAAATTCTATTGATATGTATCGAGCAGTCCAACTCTTTCTACGCTGTGACCATATGAGGCTGATCGGTTTAACTCCTTCTACGCTGATGCCATTGTTGATTGCTTGGACTTTATCAATGACTTCCAAGATATATATCATGAGGCATTTTTACTTCAAATCTGTTCACATTAATTTTTTCAATCAAGCGGAGAAAAATGTGTGTAACAAATAGTATGTAATTATTACGGTCTTTAGATGACGACGACAACAACAACATCAACAACAATGGTGATCTAAAATATCATTGGGTCAAGAGGATTTCATGGTTTTCGCGAAGAAATATTAAGATGCAAACGGTGAAAAACACACAAGTAGGAATGTTCAAACATATTATTAGATCCAAGCATTTTCGAACTAATATTTAAAATACATCGCCTTTATTTAGAAGAATTCTGGCAATTGAACTCTTTACCCGTTATATTAGTATTGCAATATATGTTTTGCGCTATTTTGGCTTCAAAAGCTCATAAATAAATAGAAATAGTGAGGGAAGAGAACTAGTAGAGTAGTACAGAAAGAGAGAAGTATTCTGTTTGCGGAATAGCTCAGGTGGTTTGAGCAAAGGAATTTCATTGCCATATACAATTGTGTGCAATGTAATGGGTACAATTACATCAATGACTATTAACGTGATGGACAGTGGGCCAAGAAAACCATCAAGCGTTTTTAGCCCAAAAATAAAAAATTAAAATCATGAGAAAAGACTGGTTGATAGATTGTGATATTTTAATAGCGCGATAAGTTTGAATCCAAAGACATTTGACTAAGACGTGCCATATTAATGCATTGAGGGCTTATGGGACATCACTTTCTTCATTATTGGTGCAATAAAGATGATCCATGAGAGGCTTGGGTGGGTATACTTTTTTGGTCCCCACCACCAACTATACCAAAAAAGAAAGGGAAGAAAGAGGATTGTCCGTAGAAAGTTTTAGGGCGGAGTGACAAATATCGGAGAAGGTTCAAAGAGATTGATGCGAATGCAAAGATCTTAATATTCAATTGTTTTGTCATAATCAACAACCTAAAACACTTGTATTTTCTTGACTAAACAATGATCAACTAAACATAAAAGTAGGGCATGTTAAATAAAGTAGTTTCCACCATCAACTGATTCCCTGCGCTCTTAAATAATTTGAAAGATGCCAAAAATGACTCCACACCGAACCGTTTCACTTTTCTTGTTTTTCTTGTAATAAATATATGTATCAAGTTACGTTTTTTAAAAAGTTCAAGGACATGACGCTGGAGATTAACGACTCATTATGAGAAATTAAACTTCGATATGAGCTGGAGCCAGTCCATTAAGGGCCCAGTAAGTGCGCTGTAGACGAAAAGGTTCCTCATACTTCCACTCCTAAATGGCTCTGCTGAGTCACGGGCATAATTGATCGTGTCTGGTTAATGCATCTGTGGCCAATGCGAACACGTATTTCTATAGTTATTTGACCCTTTAAAATTACGAAAAAACTGGAAGACTTGTGAAAAAAGACAGTGCAGTCCAGGGATCCAAGGGTCCAAGCGGCGATTAAAGCAGTAATGATCTTTTCTATCTGCTTGACAACTTGTGCTGTACAGCCATATAGGGGACAAGAAAAGGGCGTTACCATGAGGACTAAATTATTTGGCATAGATTTTTCTCTCCTTTTTCTTTTTTTTTTTGGCCGATGAGGAGAATAACATAAAAATATTAAAGTGGAGCCATAGAACCAGATCGCCTCACGACTCATTCATGATCTTATCATCAACGTCTTGTCGCTTTACATAAACCCTCACTTTCTTTACATTTGTTTAATATTTCCGCGTGCTTTATGGCATTATGCAATATCACTGGCACATCACAGGTGCCTTTTCTTCAATTTTAGTTTATTTTATTTTCAATAATGATTGTTAGAATATAATCGGTGCCATGGGAGCTGCCAAAATGGCAAAAGGTGTGGCGACGCCAGCAACAAAATAAAGAAGGAACCAAATACGTAGAGTTATTTTTTTTTAGGATTTACGAAAACAAAGAAATAGTTGTAAGATGTATGCCGTAAACAGAAGTAAATTAATGATTTAATTTAAATTAATATGATTTAAATAAAATTTAAGTTAATAATTTAAATTATCATTTAATTTGATATTTAAATATATATTTAAATTTTAATTTAAATATAAAATAAAATTAAAACTTATATTTAGAGAAATTATTATAGTAAAGATATTCGATCATTAAAAATTTAAAAAAAGTTAAAATTGTAAAAACTTAAATTTTTTATATTTAAATTATTTAAATTTTAAGTAAAATAAACACGTATTTAAAAGATTTTTAATATTTAAATTTAAATTTAAATATAAAAAATCTTTTAAATATATCAAAACAAACAGCCAATTAAAAGGCTATATAATAGTTTCCAGTTGATCACGGATGGTTTTGCTTAGCAAGTTTCTTTTTATTATTATTATTATTATTATTATTATTTTTACAACCAGCAATTTCACTCATTAAGCAAAAATTTACCAGGTGAACACATAAAAAGTGATTTATGAAAAAAATAAATAAATAAATTTTGAGGTAGAAAGCGAGCACAAACGAATTAGAAACAAAAAGTGTCCCAAGCAACACATTAAAAATTAAAGGGCTTTTCCCTACAGAAAACACTTGTCCAGAAAATAATTATCCTGTACATAATAAGAAGTCCTTTTTCTCCAAAAAAAAAAAAAAAAAAAAAAAAGTGGTCTCAAGGGAGAGGAAAAAAGAAAGAAAGGGTAAAAAACACAGGAAAATTAATTAGAAAGAAAAAAAGAAGACGAACCAAGACTCCTACATTTGCATCATCTCCCCCTTCGAGCTTCCTCCATCCCCTCTACGTCTGCAACTGCACCGTCGAGCAGAACCTGTTCAAATGGTTTTGTTTACCTCACAGGCCACGTCAGCAGCAAGAGGGACAGCAGCTGCTCATACTCAGAACCTGTTTTACCCACCAAAAGAAAGAAAAAGCCCAAAAATTAATACATGCTTACTATACTAATAGATATAAAATTATCATATCTTGAAGAAAACGTCAACCATGTGATTCCCTCAAATTCTTTTGTAATTAATTTAACAGAAGAGGAAAAAATAACAAGTATTGATCAGGAATTAGAAAAATATTTGCGAAAGAAACAAAGGGGGAAACTTTACCATGACTTGGAATTGGAAGAAATTCACATAGTCGATGATCTCATCAAGCTTTATCTGTCGACCACCATTAATTCCAAAACCCGAAAAGACACAGGAAAAGGAATCTCTAAAGGAAAAGAAACTGAAGAAGAGGAAAAAAGAAAGAGCCCCAGCAAAACAAAGTGAGCCTTTTACGAAAAAACAGAGTAAGGAAGGGGGCGGTGGAAACGAAATTTATGTTTAATGAAATGACAGAGAAACCCTGACACAATAAAAAAGAGAGGAGGGGTTAAGCAAGGATAAATCAGAAACTTCACGTACAAAACAAAAGAAATTCGTGACTTAAAAAAGGGAAACCCATGACGGGTAAAATTGGAAAAACAAAAGTTTTAAAAATGAAGGACAAAAAAGTAAAACAACATGGAACAGGTCCTGCTTAGTGGGAAAGAATTGTACATAGTACAGTGATAGTGCCATAGGCGCATTAGCGGCTCGCAAAGAAACGATGTGGTCGAAACTTTCTTTTGTCGCTGTCTTTTTTTTTTTTTTATTAGGCATCATGATACGTGTATTATTCGCACGTTGACTCCTGTACTTGCGTTCATTTCCGTATCTCATCGATATCATCTCAAACTCTGAAGAACTCACTTAAATTTGGTCTCAAACCAAGCCAACACAAATGAGCAGCTGCTTTTCATATCCTTGTGTTTTATTTGTGTAAACAAATTTTATTGTTCCTCTTATTTCCAGCAAAATCAATGGAAAAAAAAGTTGATTTGCCTTTCTTCTTTTTTCTTTCCTAAAGTTTCTCAAAGATTATAAATCCTAGAGAGAGAGAGACGGGTTTTGGCTTTGGAATCTGCCTTGCAAACATATCCTTCGTTTTATTTGGTTTTAATTCTGGTCTCCTTTTCTTTTATTTGTCCAAAGAACTTTTATTCCCTCTATTTCCAGCAACTGCCAACGGATCAAAATTTAAAAAAAAAAAGAAAAAAAAAGTTTCTGTTCCTCTCTTCTTTTCTATAAATCAAAAAAAAAAAAAAAAAAAAAAAACTGTTTTAGCTTTGGAATCTAGTTTGCATACATATCCTTTGCTTTTTTTTTTTTTAATTGCAGTCTTCTTTTGTTTTATATGTGTTTTGCTTCTTCTTTTTTTTCCCCAATTGCAGTCTTCTTTTCTTTTATTTGTGTAAACGACTTTTATTGTTCTCTGATTTCCAACAGCAAACAGAGGGGGTAAAAACGTTTCTTTTCCTTCCTTCGTTTTCTTCCCTAAAATTTCTCAAAGATCGTTAAAAAAAAAATAAAAGAAAAAAGAGAGAGACTGGTTTCAGCTTTGGAATCTAGTTTGCAAACATACGTGCGCCTTTGCCCTCTGCATAGAGTTAATCTTTCTACAATTTGATCCTACAGGATATCAGGTACGTGCTTTTGCATATTATATATCACCATTATATCTCATGATTATTTCTTATCTGTTAAAAAATGACGCTCGCCAGCACTCTTGTGTTTGTCCCAGTTTTCCTTTTTTTTTTTTTTTTCTCATTTTTTTATGCAGTTCTATAGTCAACCTTGATATCTGGAAAGATAACAGTTTGAACTTTGATATGATCTCGTTCCTGAGAGATATGTTTATAGTCATGGAAAGTTGACATATATATTGCTGGGTATAATAGTATAGAATGTCGTAAAGCTTAATCTTAGGAGATGAAAACTATCACCAACCTCGGATTAAAATCATCGAAAGAATTAATAAGATATGAAAGGTAACTTAAATTTATGAATTATAATGTAATTCTTGAGCTTAAAAGTTAAAGATCTTTTAAGTCTAATACGTAGGCTTTCTTTTAGAGAAAATCTCTATGTTTTCTTAATAATCTCTCTAAAGATTAGTGCCCAAAAAAAACATACATATTGACTTAAATTCTACAACCGTTTTATATAACTGTACTTAGTCAGTTATACTTAATTACTAAATTAATCTATCATAAAATTAGTAATTATATTTTGGTCTTTACGCATAAAAAGTCTATATTTAATGTGTATTAAAGCTCAAAACCTAAATTGATCACTTTAATGGGGTTAACCTTATCTGATAGCCTATAATAATATTTATTTAATATATTAGCCAATAAATCAGATTTAACTCCAACAATCTCCCACTTGGGTTATATATTTTACTTTTATAAATATGAATTATATTTTATGAGCTCAAGAATTCTGCTATCAAAATCATATGCATATTAACAATCTTGTCTATTAACCATATCAATATATGATCAAAACGATCTTCGTTATATATGCCGTAATTAGACCCATCAATGATTACACATGCTAATACAACTAATGACAAAGGTCAAGCATGGATGCGTAGCATGAAAATTTCATACAATATGATCTTAACATGCATATTTTTAATTGGTCCACATTAAACCTTAGTGAGATCAAACTATACCAAAATCAGAGTGTAAATAAACTAAAATTTTATTTTTGTAGAAAAAAACTTTAAAATATCCATAAAATAAAATAATATAAAATGTCTATCAAAAGCATATAAAATTACAAATTCTCACTAAAACTACATATCCTCAAACGACATGACCACCATACGAGCGTTGTGTTCGTAAGACACTTTGGGTAGCAATCCTTTAGTAAACGGAGCTGCAACCATAGAGTTTGTTCCGATGTACTTTATAGACAACTGTCTATTATGAACTCTTTCTTTAACAATTAGGAATTTGATGTCTATATGTTTTGACTTCGTCGAGTTCTTGTTATTGTTGGAATACAAAACTGCCAACATATTGTCACAAAATAACTTGAGCGGTCTTTCAATACCATTCACTATGCGCAGCCCCATGAAAAAACTTCGTAGCCATATTGCATGACTGGACGCCTCATAGCACGCAATAAACTCTGCCACCATGGTAGAAGAGGCTATAAGAGATTGTTTAGTACTCTTCCAAGAGACAGCACTCTCAGCTAGAAGGTAGATATAGCTCAATGAAGATTTTATACTATCTTGGCATCTAACATAATCTGAGTCAGTATATCCAACGATCTTAAGCTGATCTGACCTTTAATATGTGAGCATGTAGTCTTTTATTCTCTATAAGTACCGCAAGACCTGTTTAGCTGCTTTCCAATGGTCTGCTCCTAGATTGCTTAAATATCTACTTAACATCCTAGTAACGTATGCAATATCCATACATGTATAAACCTGAGCATACATTAGATTCTCCAATGTTGATGCATAAGGAATCTTCAGCATTTTCTAAATCTCAAATCATTCTTAGGGCACCGATTGTGACTAAACTTGTTTCCATTAGCCATAAGGGTATCACTTGGTTTGTAATCTTGTATGCCATATCTTTTGAAAACCTTTTCGATGTAACCTTTTTGTGATAATCCAAGAATATCCCAAGGGCAATCTTGGTGTATCTATACGCCTAAAACAAAAGAGGAGTCATCAAGATTTTTCATCTCAAAATTCTTAGCTAGAAATCTCTTAGCTTCATGCAATAAACCTATATCGTTGTTGACAAGCAAAATATCATTGAATATAAAACCAGAAAAATATGCTTTGTTGGGGTGTGATCGGCAGAGTTCCCGAGGACCGCCTCGACGGCAACTCGGCCATCGTGCTCTAGATGATCAATGAGAAGACAAATCCGCAACTCCATTTACTCGGTTCTTTCTCTCGAGGTGCTCCTCAGAGCCCTCGCTGACTGCAACATAAGGCATCGTCTCCTCGAGAACAACATATGCTCAGGTTGAACTATTAGAGCCTGCATCCAGGCAATGACTCACTACAAAAGGTCAACATATGGTCTCATTCCAACCCTTAGATGGAGACCAAACTTTCGGTAGGGATTATGACATCGGTCCCTTGTCCCCTAATAGGTCTTGATGTGACACACTACTTACAGGTAAAACTCACCTAGCACTTAGTTCAAGTGGTAGCCTATAAATTGAGCTCATTTACTATAGCTCAAGGTAACGTGCTCTTTCTCAACTAACTTCGCTATTGAACTCTGTCGAACAGATACCTGACTTGAGTGTTAGAGAGCCTTTGGCCGGCACCACACCTGTGAACCCTTAAATCTTCGAGGCGTCCCTCTTCCTATGCAGGTCCATCTTAGGAGACCGAGACGAGTAAAAGGAGCTGTCTAACCACCATGTGCTGCCACACATGGTGTTAATGCACAGTAGTTTAGAGCTCGATATTAACATTTTGGCGCTATGAGGGCCCCACATCTTTCTAGCATTTTTATTTAATAGCTACATCCATCGATAACCTTAGCATGGCTACCAGAGGAAACACTTGGGACAAGGGTACCCGACAATAGTGGTCTGGTAATGCCCGAAATCGAAACCAGAACAAACCTCAAGGGAGGCCCCGAGTAGTGAGGTCCTAGTCAGTGGCTAGGGTAGTGAGGCCAAAGCAGAACAGGCTGCACAAGATCTGATCGGTGAGCTGGCCGTCGCAGTCCGCCTACTTACACAGAAACTGGTATGGCAACAAGCTCAACAACAGTCACCCTTTGCTTTCCTTCCTCTCCTACCCAGGAAGACCAAATAGGTGGTCGAGCAGGATAAGGGGTGACTCCCAGAATGAAGCAGACTCTGTGCACACCATACGTTAGGCTTCAGAAGGCATATATGAAAACAATAGACTTGTCTGGGAAGGCCAACTCGGTCCTTGAAAGGGTCGTGACTCGTCCCCATAAAGTTCCCAAGCATCAGTCTTGGACAAGTTTGGGGACCAACGGGACCGCCCTCCTTGGGACAGGCTAGAGGAAAGAGGCGATAGGGTAGAGGGTGGAGACCAGTGTAGGGTGGAATTACCCAGAGACACCAACAGCCGTCAACTATGAGACTTATAAGGACAAATCAACCAGATTCAAAATTATCGTTTTGGAGTGGATGAAGGTGGCATGCCGGACTCACCCTTCACCAATGCAATTATATGGCCCCCATGCCAAACAAGTTCAAGGCTCCATAGATGAGCATTTGAAACTATGTAGAGGTCACATGTTCCTCTAGAATGCTAACGACGTCGCGATGTGTATGGTATTTTCACTCACTTTGATCAGTCCAGCTCGATAATGGTTCCGACGTATTGAGTCAGGCACCATGACCTCATTTTGTTAGCTATTTGACCCCTTCGCGGCCGCTTTTACCACGTCCCGAACCAAAAGGAAGGTAATGACCCATCTCTACATTGTTAAGTAAGGCGGCCAAAGCATGAGAGACAACATCAATCGCTTCACCCTGGCAGCGTTAGACATGAGGCACTTAGAAGACGAAACTCTGAAGCACGCCTTCTCAAAGGGCCTTAAAGATAAGAACCTAATTTGGTTGCTCGCCCTTGAGCATCCAAGCACATTTTCTCAAATGCTCAGTTATGTCTTGAGGCATGCTGACGCGACTGATTATATAAAGAGCCACTAAGAAGGGGAAGGCAACGGCAAGAAAGGGAAGAAGCAGAAGGATCCAACTCAGCAGCCCACGACCGACCAGAGCAAGTACCCCAGGAGCAACAAATCCAAGGTTCCGACTAGAAAATTCTAGAGCCACACACCCTTGGTAGCCACCATTAACAAGGTGCTGAACCAAGTGAGCAACCGTAATCTATTAGTCGACCCACCTCCGTTGAAGGAAAGTAGAGCTAAGACAGACCAGAACAAGTGCTGCAATTTTCACAAGGATATCGAGCACAACACCCGCGACTACATCCATTGAAGGACCAAATTGAGAAGCTCGTCTGAGATGGTCACCTTAGGGAGTTCGTGGAGCAAGTCTTGACCTCTAGCACCAACACTAGGAGGAACAATCAGCCGGCTCAAGAAAGGCAGCCTAGGCCATATAACAATGGTGGCAATGCCCTAGACCCATCTAACATCGTACATAGGATCTTTGGCAGGCCTGTCACTGGGGACACCTTGAGTGGCCGGTGGGCATGTGTTTGGGAGGCCAGGCTTGTTGAGAGAGGTGACCTCATGAACATGTCCGAGCATATCAATGCAGGCAAGAAGACGTTTCCATTACCTTTATAGAGGAGGAGGCGGACAGGCTTATTTGTCTGCACAATGATGCCTTGGTGTGCAAGCTCTAGATAGCCAACAATATAGTTTAGCGGGTGTTGATCGATAACGTAACTTGACAGACGTTCCGTTCAAGTAGGCCTTCGACAAATTAAAGATCAGCAACACCATGCTGACCTCGGTCCGGACACCTCTATACGGTTTCATAAGGGAGTGTGTCTGAGTAGTAGGCAAGATTTTCTTGTTGGTCACATTCGACAAGGGCACGGCTTAGGTAACGCATCTGGTAAAGTTCCTCGTCATCGACAAACTTTCCTCACACATTATCATTAGGTGATCGACCCTCAATGCCCTCAAAGGTGTGGTCTCCCACAAAGAACGGGGTTGGAGTGATAAGGTCAAAGCAAAAGGACTCTGGCGAGTGCCATGTAAAGGCCATCAAAGGAGCAATAGCTCGGCGGTTAATTGTCTCAGCCATTTTCAAAGTGGATGAGATAGGCAATCCCACTGAATAGGAGCCAAAGATGTTATCCGGCCTAGACTCGCGAGTGCCAAAAGAAAAGGTGCGAGTCACACCCGTAGAACACTTGGTGCCATATCACTTGGACCCCGAACACCTCGACTGAATGGTCAAACTTAGATCCTATCAAAAGCCTAGGATCCGAGCCGACCTGGAGAAATTCCTAGCAGAATATCAGGATATGTTCGCCTAGCTCATGAGAATATGTGCCGTATTGACTAGAGCATAATCAGCCAACACCTTAACATTTGTCTCGAGCATAAGTCGGTTATCCAGAAGAGGAGAGCATTCAACCTGTAGAGTTATGCTGCCATCAATGAAAAAGTTTAAAAGCTCCTAAAAGTTGGATTCATTCGTGAGATCACGTATTCAGAATGGTTGGTGAACGTAGTCCTAGTCAAAAAGGCCAATGAGAAATGGCAGTTATGCATCGATTTTATTGACCTGAACAAAGCCTGCCCAAAACACTGCTTCCTGCTGCCCCGGATTGAACTGGTGGATGCGACTGCCAGGCACGAGCTGCGAAGCTTCATGGATGCCTACTCCGGCTACAATCAGATCAAGATGGCGGAAGAAAACCAAATGAAGACTTTGTTTACTACTGCCTAGGGATTGTTTTGCTATTTGGTCATGCGATTCAAACTAAAGAATGCCAGGGCCACCTATTAGCACCTTGTAAGCAAAATGTTTGCTCGATTGATCGGGAAGGCTATGGAAGTGTTTGTTGACAACATGCTCATCAAGTTGACCCAAACTGTAGACTACATCATCGACCTTCGAGAAAGCTTCAACATGTTCTAAGAATATAGGATGAAGCTTAACCTGGCCAAATGTGCATTCGAGATGGAATTCGAAAAGTTCCTCAGATATATAGTAAATCACTGCAGCATCAAAGTCAATCCTACCAATGCTTAAGCCGTGGTGAATGTGCACTTAGTCAATCCTACCAATGCTTAAGCCGTGGTGCATATGCACTTCCCATGGATAGTCAATGAAGTCTAGAAGCTGACCGACATTGTAGTAGCCCTCTTTAGGTTCGTCTCTCGATCTACCAATAAGTGCCAACTTTTTTTTTCAGACACTCAAGGGAAGGTTTGAGTAAAGTAGAGAGTGTAAAGAAGTGCTCTAGAATCTCAAAAAATACTTGGCCACACCCCCTGCTCTTATCCAAACCTCTATCGAGATAGATGCTTTATGCCTACCTAGCTATTTTCAAGAAGGCTGTTAGTTTAGTTCTCATCCAAGAAGAAGAGAAGGTTCAAAAGCTAGTCTACCACACTAGTAAGGCCTTTTAGGGAGCCGAGAAGAGGTACCCTCCATTGAAGAAGTTGGCACTCGTCCTTGCTACCTCTGACCAGAAACTTCAACCCTATTTCCAAGGCCACACTATTCGAGTCCCAACCAAGTATTTCTTGCGTCAAATCCTACAAAATCTAGAGATCACTGGTCGGATGGCCAAGTGCTTTGTAGAGCTCAGACAACACGACATACATTTTGTGCCATAGACATCCATAAAAGCGCAAGATTTGGCTGATTTCATAGCAGAATTCATGGATGTTGGGTAGATCACCCTTCGACCAAGAAGGCACCCGTTGAAGACCTCGACTCTCCCAGCAACAACGCTACCAAGCCTGAGCCCGAATGGATGCTATTTGTGGGTGGTTCCTCAAGTGTGAACGGCTCAGGCGTCAATCTCATCCTCACTAATCCAGATGGCTACAAGGCAAGTTATGCACTTCATTTCGACTTCAAGGCATCCAACAACAAGGCCGAATATGAAGCCTTGATCGCAGGGCTCAGAATCATACGAGACCTTAGGGTGGATTGCATTCTCATCTATAGTGATTTGATGCTTGTTGTCCAGTAGGTTAATGGCGGGTTCTAAGCCTAAAATGAGTCCATGGCCGCATACTTAAAGGAAATCAAGGCCCTACTAGGACAATTCAAGACCTACTCTTTTTTTTTTTATCCTGAGGTAGGAGAATGTTGAAGCCGACACGCTAGCTCAACTAGCCTCGGGCCTAGAAGATAGCGACTTGATGTCAGTTCTAATCGAGAGATTGGCCGGGCTGAGCATGAACAAAGAAGTGGTAAATGTAGTCGATGAGCAAACCAAAACTTGGGTGGACTCGATCATCCAATACCTATCCACAGTTGAGGTGCCTGGCGATAGAGAGGAAGCCTGGCACATCCGCAATAGCTCAACCTAGTATTCGATGATTGGTCGAAGCTCTATAGACGCTGCTATACCATGCCTTATTAAAGATGTATCAGGGCTCGAGAAGCTTGATATCTCATGGAAGAGATTCATAGTGGGTTGTGCATAATCATGCAAGGGGCTTTCTTTACCACTTAAGCGCCTTCGCCAAGGCTATAACTGGCCAACCATGTGCCAAGATTGCAAAGAATATGCACGTAAGTGCCTTAGGTGCTAGTAGTTTTCCTGAGCAATTGGACGACACAACACGTTGCTAACTTTGTGGTATCTGCTTGGCTGTTTGCCAAGTAGGCCATTAACCTAATCGGACCTCTACCCCTAGCCCGATCAACATTCAAATACTGTATAGTGGCCATCGATTGCCTCATCAAATGGGTAGAGGTCAAACCCTGTACCGACATGACCGAAGCCAGGTGCACCAACTTTATCTGGAAGAATAGAATCTGCCGATATGGCATCCAACACACCATAGTTACTGGCAATGTCTGGTAGTTTGAAGTAGCCAGTCTTCTTAGAATGTGTGAGCAGCTTGATATCAAGCAAGTGTTTTCCTTGCTTGGGTACCTTTACAGCAATGGACAGGTTAAAGCAGTCAACAAAACCATTAAAGATAACCTGAAGAAGAAACTAAAAGGACTTAAAGGCACATAGATCGATGAGTCCCCGAAAGTGCTCTGGGCATGTTGCACCACTACTCGGACTGCCACAGGAGAAACTCCATTCTCCTTGGTTTATAGGGCTAAAGCTGTAATCCCAGCTGAGGTCGATTTGCCAAGCTTCAGAGACCAATGCTACGATGAACAACGAACAACGAAACATCGAGCTTATGATGCCCGAACTTGATCTTTTGGAAGAAAAAAGAGATGTTGCTCTTATCCATACTGCTGCTCGAAATTAGGTTGTTGCCAGATACTATAACAAGTTGGTTCATCCAAGAAGCTTTAAAGTTGGTGGCCTAGTTTTGAAGAAAGTAACCGTCCAACAACCCGAGCTCGATTCCTTCAGACCCAAATGGGACGGCCTGTTCAAAGTGATTGGCATCATTCGACTAGACACATACAAGATAGCAGATATGCAAGGAAATTTGTTCATCTACCCCTGGAAAGCCGAGCAGTTGAAAAAATTCTATTACTGACAAGAGCCAGAGCACCTTTTTTGGATCTTTGGCCCTGACATTCTTTTTGTAACTAAAGATCTATCGAGCAAAAAAATGTACAAAAAAGAAGCATTAATGAAAAGTACAAATTTAAAGAATTCCTCTGAGCAATTCAAATCTTGAAAAAGGCCACAACTCCTAACGAAGGGGGCTGTCTAACTCCTAACTAGGGGACTGGTCGGCACACATGTTGACCACAAGTGAACTTCGAAAGCCCACTAGTCCAACACGCCATAGACTATCCGACTAACAATCGCACCGAACTGGTGATGATCCCGGGGAATTCAACTCCCAACCATAATTAGACTTGTAAAAAGTCTTAAAGGACTTAAATAGGTCCCAGGGTCCATAGGGCACTATGTGCCGTTATGGCCTGCCCAAATCAGATGCACCAGTCAAGTGTTCCCAAACAAGAAGATCCGAGAAGTGGACATGTGTCTGCTCGGTCCAACAAAAATTATATAATAAACAAAAGTAAAAGAATAACCCAAGAAACTTTAAACTTGAGGAAATTAAAAATTTCCATTAATAGTTTTGGGGGAAAGGTATAAGTAACCAAACACCTTTCGAAGTCGGACAAACAAAAGAAAAAAGGGGGGCCATCAAGTCTAGGCTTCGTCCTCACTGTCATTGGCCTCTAGTCGACGACCAAGCCCTATTCACTTGGAGCTTGGGCCTCCTCATTCTTTGCCTCCTCCTCCCCACCCACTGGATCCATAATCAAGGACCAATCCATTACGGTGGCCTCAAGATACCTCTCCAATAGGTGTTCCTATAGGGCCTTTATCCCGAGGTAATACTAGTTGGAAAACTTAATAGAGTCCTTAAACTTCACCGCTTGGGTCAGCCTGCCAGACAGCTTCTCCCTCAAAAATTACTCATGCTCCTCTCGAGCGGCTTAGACCTTATCCATTTTTCGAGGAGGGCGGGCCACACCTGCTCCACCTCTTCTCGTTCCTTCCAAGCCCTTTCCTTTGCTCGGATGACATCAACCTCCAACATGGCCTTTACCTGAGAAAGCTTATTGGCATTTTCCTTGAACATTTTCTCCACTCGAGCCTTCTCTTTGACGGCCTTCCTCCACTTGGTGTGGATTTGACGCTTGTTTTGGAGGTCGAAAAGCTCCAAGTATGCGTTGACTTGTAAGAGCACAAGTTAGAGACCAAGAAAAGGCAGCAAGTAATAAAGAGCTCAGGATTTTAACCAAGCATACTTGGAAACTTTATTGGAAAGCCGAACGATAGCACTCCCGGTACCTGCTGCCTCACAGAAGTCTTCATTTAGCATGGCATCCACGAGAAACTTAACTATAAAGGGGCACATTGGCTAGCGCCTCCTCAGCGGAACGGTGGTAGAAGTGTTGTTACCTTGGCTTGTAGAGCCCCTTTGTCTCAACGGTGGTGGCAGGATGCTAGGCAGATCGACTGCCACTGGTCGCTCGGGCTCCTCGGTTCTCCTCTTCTTAACCTTCTTCCTCTTAGTTTGGACATCCCCTTAGAAGACATGCTTGTAAAAGGAAAATCACCAAGTGAAGTTGCGCTCAGCAAAAAAAAAAAAAACTTCGGGTCAAACCTTTGATCTGGAGCTAGCCTGGTGCGTAAAGTAACCTAATGACGTCCTCAAGCTCTTCATCAGCTATGGCCGGCCCCAAATCGAGGGAACTACTCGAAGAGTCCTCGAAACTAGATGATGATAGCTCCACCATCCGTCGCCCAACTTAGTAGGTGCTTGTCCCTAGGATGTCGGTAGCATTGTGTCCAGCTATGATCACTTGCTCGGTAGGATGAGCAAGTTTAAGCTAGACCCCCTGAACCAACTATAGTGAGCCAGGTTGGTCTTCTGCAGTAAAAATGCCTATTGCCGAGAAGCCACAGGCTTTTTATATAATTCTTCAACAGCTGTAAAAAGCTTGCTTGAAGCCCATGGCCTCTTCAACCATGTATGTCCCTGCTCGAACCTTTTTAGGACCACTTTATCGTCGGGCACCAACTCATTGGCTTGGGACATCCAATTCCCTCGGACATAAAACCATTCAAATTTCTATAGTTTATTCAAGTTGTGGTTGCCGAGAATGAAGTCCTTCTTGAACCCGATGAAATTGTACCATCCGGTTTTTCGAAGAAGCCTCTTAATTTTAAAGACCTGCTTAAAGGCCTCTCATAGTATCTCATTCACGTGATAGTACCTACATAATATGTACATGTCGATGAGGGACCGAAAGCAGTTTGGATTTAGCTGAGTAGGGCACACATTTAAGTCGTTCATGGCATGGTAGAGCAAGCGGTGAAATGGAAAGTGGAGTCTTGCTTGGAAAAACTTCGCATATAAGGTGATGTACCCCTTCGGTGGGTTCAGGGGTGAGTCCTTTTCCGATGGTAGGGCGAGGACAACATCATTGGGAATCTTATATTCCCAACATATGGTCTTAAGTCGGCTCGGCGCCATTCTTGAAGTATATCCTACTGCTAAAGTTTGGCTGGGCCAATGTACTTTATAAGCTAATATTCCTCGGACCTTGGTCACCACAGCAGGCCTGTATGCTTCTTCTTCTTTGTCCTCGGGCTCATCTCCCATAGCTGGCCTATCCTATTTGGCAAATGAATCGATGGTTATCGCTTTCATTACGAGAGATGATGCCTCGACGCCCGGCCTGATGTACTCAACACATCAGAGACTGCTGCTAAGCTGGCACGTTCCTAGCTAGTGACCCAAGAAGTGCTTGTAGCGACCACCTGGATGTGTGGATCCTGTCCCTTACATAGTCTAATGGGCCGCCTTCCTGCAATCATGTCAAGGAATTCCCTTTCCAACACCATCCCCTTTCCTAAGCTAAGGATTTTGGCCAACCAAGCCTCTTCTTCTGGCCCGGTCGATGTCTCAATATCAACTTCCTCAAGCACGACCTAGTCAGTCTTGATGTATTCGTCCAACAAGGAGACATTAGGGAAATTATTTTAGGAATCACTCAAGTCACTCATGGTTATTTATGATATAATTACCTGCTCGGGAAAAGGGCTATTTAGGATTGATAAAAAAGTCCTCGGATTACATTTTTTACTCAGTGGCTAAAACTCAGAAGGCAAAAAATGTGGTCAAGAAACACTCTAGAACGACAAAGAACTAACCTATATTAACAGTCGAAAATTAGGCGTAGGATTCAAAGAGGCGCAATGATGAAGCTCGTCAGGAAAACAACCAATCACGTGTTGACATGTGTCCTGTCAAGCTTGACCACCTATCCCTTCAAATTCCACTGCCCCGAGACTAAGCCCGAAGGCCAACCATAGCTGACCACACCTTCTCGGATAGTACACCCGGCCGAGCATCGACCAGGTGCATTGGGGTGCTATTATTAGGGGTGTGATCAACCGAGATCCCGAGGACCACCTCCACAATAGCTTGGCTATCATGCTCAAGAAGATCATTGAGAAGACAAATCTGCAACTCCAGGTGCTTGGATCTTTCTCCTGAGGTGTTCCTTAGAGCCCTCACTAGTTGCGACACAAGGCATTGCCTCCTTGGGAAGAACATATGCTTGGGTCGGACTATCTGATCCTGCACCCAAGCAACCATTCACCATAAAAGGTCGACATATGGCCTTATTCTGGCTCTCAGATGGAGACCAAACTTTTGGTAGGGATTATGAGACATGTCACTTGCCCCTTGACAGGTCTTGATGTGACACATAAACCACAGGTTAAACTCACCTAGCACGCAATTCAAGTGATAGCCTATAAATTAAGGGTGTTTACTATAGTTTAAGGTAACGTGCTCTTTTTCAACTAATTTTGCTCCTGAACTCTGTCAAACAGGTACCTGACTTAACTGTTGGAGAGCCTTTGGCCGACACTATACTGGTGCCCCCTAGATCTCCGAGGCATTCATCTTCTTGTGTAGGTCCCCCTTGGGAGGCCGAGATGGACAGAGGGAGCCAACTGACCACCGTGTACAGTCGCAAGTGGTGTTGGTGCCCAGTAGTTCAAGCTCGACATCAACATGCTTACTTCCACTAAACTTTTGGTATATACAATCATAGACCACATTCATCTGAAAATCGAACAAGATGATAACCTGATGAAATTTTTAATATCATTGACGAGAATCTTGCTTAAGCTCATAAATAAACTTCTTCAACTTGCAAACCATCTTCTTTGTATCTCCCAATACAAAGTTTTTTAATTGTACCAGATGGATTGTTTCATCAATGTTGCCATTGAGAAATATAGTCTTAAATCTATTTGATCAAGCTCAAGGTCAAAATGCACCATAAGTGCCATTATTATCCTAAAAGAGTCTTTCAATAAAACTGGAGAAAGAGTCTCTTAATAATCAATGTCTTGTTTTTGTGTAAAGCCCTTTGCAGCAAGACGAGCATTGTACCACTCAACATTGCCTTTCAAATCCCTATTGGCCTTAAATGTCCGTTTGCAACCAATAGGTTTCACTCCTTCAAGCAATAGGATAAGATTCCAAACGTCATTGTCCTTCATGGACTTTACCTCCTGGTTCATGGCATAAATCCACTCTTGAGATTACGAATTTGCCATAGCTTGACAAAAGTTGATTGGATCATCTTCCACCATAGTAATGTCAAACTCATGTTCTTGGAGATATATAATAGAATCCTCTAGCATCGCATTTCTCGTTTCTCTAGTGGATCTCTTTAATGATATAGGTTCTTGAGATGGTAGAGTTTGTTTTTATAGAACAATTTCTTGAATGGGAGCTTCTCCGACATTGTCTTGATTTGGATCTACTTTTTGAATAATGTTAAAAATAGGAGCCTGATCAATGCCAATAACAATTGTGAGAATATGAACATATTTTTCTTCAAAGACAAAGTCCCTAATCTTATCTCCCTCTATAAACTTGACATCCTCAAAGAACCTGGTGTTTCCTGTCTCAAAAATCGGCTTAGTCATGGGATCATAAAACTTGTATCCTTGGATCTTTCAGAGTCTCTTATAAAATAACAACTCATCGTCCTTGAGTTCATTTTCTTTTCATTGGGCCTATAAGGCCTTGCCTCAGCTGGACATTCCTAAACATGCAAGTGCTTTAAAATAGGGTTCTTGCTCGTCTAAAATATGTAAGTGGTTTTGGCAGTCACTTTTGTTAGAACCTGTTAAGGATGTATGTTGTAGTCTTAAGCGCTTTTCTCTATTGTGATTTTGGTAAGGTAAAATGAGAAATCATACTCCTCACCATGTCCTTAAGCATCCTGTTTTATCTTTCAGCAACACCATTCATAGTGGGTGAACCCGGTATAGTATACTGTAGGATGATACTGCATTCATCTAGGAACTTAGTAAACGGATCTGGTTGTCGTTCATCTGAGCCATCATATCTGCCATAGCACTCACTACCATGGTCATATCTAACACCTTTGATCTTTTTGCTAAGTTGGTTCTCAACTTTAGTTTTATAATTTTTGAACACATCCAACAACTGACTTTTTATGAATGAGATATTTGTAGTCATATTTAGAAAAATTACCTATGAACATTCTAAGACGTCCAAAGACCTATTGGCTTCAAATCTTCTTTTATTGATTTGTTTTCCTTTTATACAATTAACAAATATCAAATTTTGTAAAATCTAAGGGATCTAGAATTTCGTCTGATACAAGTCTCTTTATTCTCTGTCTGAATATGACCTAATCTCTTGTGCAATAATAGAGCCAAATTTTCACTAGTTAATTTTCTTTTTATGCCTCGCGTATTTAATAATAGGGATTCATTAAATGAAATAATTGTATCAATTAAATAAAGATTATTGTACCTTGACAAAGAACCGGAACCAACCAATTTTGAATCATAAAGTAAACTAAATTTTTTTTTTTTCCAAATGAACAAAAATAACTAGATTTGTCCAAAACAGAAATAGAAATCAAATTCCATCTAAAAGAGGTACAATAAATATCTTATTAAGATCCAAATAAAATTCAATCTTTAACAATAATTTAAATTTTTCTATTGTCTCAACTTGAATCATCTTGTCATTGCCCACATAGATGTATCTTTCAACATTACTTGGCTTTCAGTAACTCAGACAACCTTGTATAGACACATTGATATGAGTTATTGAATGAGAATCTATCCATCATGAGTGTGTAGATACTGAAGTTAAATTAATCTCAAAACAAACCAAATTAAGAAACATATCTTTTTTAGCATGCCAAGTGTGTTAGTTGGTGTAGTCCTTCTTCTTATACACATTAGCTCCACAAAATAAACAACCAGTACCTTCTAGTTTATTCAGTTTCTTTTGTTGTTTCTTTTGAGGTATCATAATTGTAGCTTCCTTATACTTCTTACTTTTCTTCCCTTTGTCCTTGAAAGTACTAGCCAAATAAGCACTTTCTGCCTTCCTCTGCTTTAGTCTTTCCTCTTCTTGCATATAATGTGAGATGAATTCATTACGAGACCAAGTCTTTTTTTGATAGTTGTAGCTAATTTTGAATTAACAAAATTATGTGGGAAGAGATATGAGAACCGAATACACAAGCAAGTCCTCAGAGAGGCCAAGCTCAAGTACTCTTAACTTTGAAGTAAAATAAGACATCTCCATGATGTACTCCCCGATGTTTCCTTTGCCTTTATTTTTCATTGAGATAAGACTTGCTATAAGTGTATGAGTTTTAGCCTTTTCATTCTTAACAAATCTTTCTTAATATCTTTAAGGAACTCTTTAGCTATCTTTATTGTTTCGAAAATTGTGCCCGTAAATACTTCCGGAATGTTTTTCTTCATGATTATCATACATATGCGATTTGACTTCTTCCACCTTTCCGAGTCCCTCTTTTCATTAGAGGAGCTTTTATCTCTAAGAGGTGCAGAGAAGGAACCCTTTATGCAAAGTCGAGATCCATGAGTCCTAGAACTATAAGGAGGTTCTCTTACCATGATTTGAAGTTGGTGCCATTTAGCTTAGGAATGGAATTGATATTGGCAGTAATATTTCAAGCAGAACTAATAGTTGAATTAGAGAACAATATAACAAACAAAAACAAGCTCACATAAGAATCGAAAATAACAATAATAAATCTAAATAAAGGAAACTCTATCTCAATATATCGGACATTCCATTAATATTTAGTGTTTGGATAAAAATATTAACTTGTAAGTAATATCTCAGTGTAGTAATATCTTGGCCATATAGACCCATTTTTTATTGTTGCAGGCTTAGCCTATAGCTTTTCTTTCAGTCACGGGCCCAATTGAGCCCGTGTGAATGACTTTGTAGCTCTGGGCCATAGCCTAGAGACTGCTTCAAACCCTAGGCATTTTGACCATAGGATAACTAGGCGGCCAAGTGGCAACCAACTTAAATGTTACAGCCATATGGCCACGACTATCCTTCTTTGGCACAACCCAACGGCCACAATTAGGGGAAGCCAGTGCTGGCAGTGGCAGTGCCTGTCGCCGGCGATAACAAAGACCCCCTCCCCCTTGTTTTTTGTTTCTTCCTTAGGCGGCAGCCTTGGTCACCACTCTTCCTCACTTTGCCGTGGCTTCTTGTTACCGACGCGACCCAACGGCCGTGCTCGGATTCCTTGTGTTGGTGGCGGTAAAGGTTACCAACGGCCACCTTTCTTTCTAAATTGGGTTTGAAGATAAGCCAAAAACGTATGCTTAGAAAAGTTTAAACAAAAAATCTCTAATATTGTCCTCAGATTCAACAATTCAAAACCATAGATTGTTAAATTTGATAATTCCTATAAGAATCACATCTAAAAAATAAATTGATTCCCAGTGATTTAATTGAAGAGGCTCTTGATACCATTTGTTGTAAAACTTAATCTTAGGAGATAAAAATAATTATCGAACATGGATTGTTCATGTCAAATTACTAAGAGAATTAACAAAATATGAAAGCTAATCTAAATCCATAGATTAAAATGTGATTCCCGAGTCTGGAGATTAAGGATCTTCCACATCAATACGTAAACCCTCCTTTAGAGAAAGTCTTTGTGTTTTCTTTGTAATCTCTCTAAAGAAGGGTACCAGAAAGAAACGTACGTACTGACTTAGGGATCACAACCGTTTTATATAACTGTACTTGTCAGTTATCCTTAACTACCAATTTAGCCTATAAAAAAATCAGTAATTATATTTTAGTATCTACACATAGGAGGCCCACTCTTAATAATGCATTAAAAGCCAAAATTGATCACTTTAATTGGGCTAACTTTATCAATAGCCTATAATACACATTTATTTAATATATTAGCCTATAAATTGGACTTAACTCTGAAGTAGAAGACAATAAAAAAAAAAACTCCAATCTGATAAAGAATCGAATTTATGTCGGGTATAAAAGTATAGCAAACAGTCAAAAACTCTAATCTTGTGGTTTTGCCTGCAATAAGTTGAGCTGGTATAAGATTCATGAACTAATGGTTATGTTATTAGATTAGATTAGATTAGCTTGATAGATTCTGTTTCAATCGTATTGTAATTACAACTTTCGTTAGAATATTCGTGATTAGTTTTAACCACCTTTGGTACACTAACTTTAGGTAAATATAGAGTCATGCTCAAGCTTAGAGTTGTGGTTCTATATCTTTTAGTTTTTTATCCAGTTTACTGGATCTCATTGAAGTTACTATGTCCTTCTTCTTGCTCATTAATGTGGGATTTGTTATGGATCTAAGTCCCAACAGGCCAAAAGAAAGAAATAAGAAGATAGATCAAATCAAAGAGGCAGGAAGAATAAGTGGAATAGCAAAAGAAGAGTAAATTAGAAGGCATGGACTTTCTCAGTGCAATTGCTACTTCAATTGTTGCGAAGGTTGCAGAGTATACAGTCAAACCAGTTTGCCGCCAACTAGGTTATTTATTTTCCTACAATAGCAATGTAGATAACCTTAGAAGTCAAATTCAAGAATTGGGGTACGCTAGAGACAGGTTGCAGCATCGCATAGAGGAGGCTAGAAGAAATGGTGAAGTAATTGAAGCTGATGTTGAAAACTGGCTAAATGAAGTAGACAGAATCAAAGAAGAGTCTGAGAGCTTTCTGCAAAATGAAGACCATGCAAAGACAAGATGTTCAAGTAATGGGCCATTTCTGAATTTGGTGTCACGACATCAACTAAGCAGGAAAGCAAAAAAGAAGGTGCAAGATGTTATAAGTGGGATCAACAAGGCTGAAAATTTTGACAGGGTTTCTTATCGTCCTTGCATTCATAATTCTGTTGCAAACAAAGGCTACGAGGTCTTTGAGTCAAGGGTTCAAACTCTGACGGAAATCATAGAGGCTCTAAAAGATTCTAATGTTAGGATGATTGGGATGTACGGCATGGGTGGTGTTGGCAAAACTATGCTTGCAAAAGAAGTTGCCAGAATAGCCAAGGAAGAAAACTTGTCTGATAAAGTAGTGATCACAACTGTATCCCAAACGCCAGATGTGGAAAACATTCAACAAGATATCGCTGAACAGGTGGGACTAGAAAACTTCCATGAGATCAAAAGCAGAATTGTAAGAGCAGAGAGGTTGCGGCATAGATTAAGTCAAGAAAAGAAGATCCTTGTTATTCTAGATGACATTTGGAATGAACTTGACTTGTCAGCTGTTGGAATTGATTTTGATGATCATCAAAAGGGTTGCAAAATATTATTAACCTCCAGATTCCTAAATGTTTTACAAGATCTTATGGGTGCCGAAAGGAATATTGAAATTAAAGTGCTGTCGAATATTGAAGCAATGAATTTGTTTAAAAAGAATGCAGGAGTTTCTAGTGAAACTGTTGATTTCCAACCTTTGGTGAAAGACATTGTTATGGAATGTGCAGGCTTGCCAATTGCTATAACAACAGTTGCACATGCATTGAAGAATAAAAGCTCGTCAATTTGGAAAGATGCTTTGCTACAATTGAAAAGGAGTATCCTAACAAACATAGAGGGAATGGATCACAAAGTGTATGCAAGCATAAAGTTGAGTTACGATTTTTTAGGAAGCGACGAGGAAGCGAAGTCCTTGTTGTTGCTTTGTAGTTTACATGAAGAAGATGACAGTGTAGAAATCAAGGACTTAATGACATATGGTGTTGGTTTGGGCTTGTTTCGAGAAGTCTATGCATTAGAGGAGGCAAGAAATCGGGTGGACTCATTGGTTAACAAATTGAAAGACCGTTGTTTACTGTTAGATGGCGATGATGATGGTGCAGTGAAAATGCATGATGTTATTCGTGATGTTATGATTTCAATTGCGTCTGAAGATCGGCAAATGTACAATGTTCCAAATGTTGACAAGTTTGAAGATTTTTTTTCAAAGAAAAGACTTACAGACTCCACCGCAATTTCCATATGTGTTCGTCATGATACTAACAACCTTCCAGAAAGATTGGAATGCTCTCAACTCAAGCTATTGCTTATGTTTGGCAGAAGTCAAGTCCATCTCGCAATTCCAGAGCAATATTTTGAAGAGAAAAAGGAGCTCAAAGTGCTGCGTTTAGATGAAGTCAATGTAGAATTGCTTCCCACATCCTTCCGTCTACTTCAAAATCTTCAAGCGTTGTGCTTGTATGGTTGTATGGGAAACATAACTATAATCAGTGAGCTAAAGCATTTAAAGATTCTTGATCTTTCCCGGTCCACTTTTGAAGAATTGCCGAAACATATCGGACAATTGATTCATCTACAATTGCTCAATTTGGAATATTGTAGACGTCTTAAAGTGATTCAACCTAGTGTCATCTCCAGTTTGATAAGATTGGAAGAGTTGAATATGAGAGGAGTCCCTATAGAATGGGAGGATAAAGGAGTCGACGGAGAAAATATCAATGCTAGTCTTGTTGAGCTGAAAAATTTGCCGCAGCTAACCACTCTACGTTTACGTGTACAGAACGCCAACATTTTGTCAGAAGGTTTATTTAGCAAAAATTTGAAGAGGTATGAGCTGTTTGTAGCAGAAAAAGAGTATAATTCAGATTGGGTAAAATCGAAGTTCTTAAACTTAAATAGTTTGTATCTCGAACTCTCCCGAAGCAATCTATTAGGCAAGTGTGGGCTAGAAATGATAATGAAAAGATCCGAAGTGCTGTACTTGCATGGATTGAAGGGTTTGAACGATATTGTTTCTGAACTGGATCCTGAGGGCTTCCATCAACTGAAGAGTTTTGAGTTCCATGATAATGACGAAATTCGATATGTCGTCGACTCGAGCAGCATTCAACCTTGTAGTGCGTTTCTGAACTTAGAGCGGTTGTGTCTCGTTGAACTGATGAATCTGGAGCAGATATATTACGGAAAACTCACAAAGGAGTCATTTGGGAAATTAAGATCTATTTCAGTAAGAAAATGCGACAGATTGAAGGATCTCTTCTCATCTTCTATCGCCGGACAGTTTGAGAAAATTAAAGTAATTGAATGCAAGACGGTGAAAGAGATTTTTACTCAAGGCACAGACGATGAGACCAACAACGCCATAGATGGGATTGTGTGTCCTCGATTGCGCAGCTTGACTCTAGAAGATTTACCAGAGTACATTCAATTCTTTCGGTCTGAGTCAGAGACCACTGATACTTCGTCATCGGATTCTCCCTTGCCTTTATTTAGCGAAAAGGTAAAAATACATTGCATTCATTTAAATTAACTCATTATCATTTTGTGTCAAGAAATTGATATTTATAGTCAAGGTGCCAAAATTTTTCCAGCTTCTTAAAAATAAAATTAGAATTACCCTATCTTTGGCCTTGATTGATAAAATTTAATTACTTCATAAAAAAATGTTTTTTTAATAATTAGTTTTTTGCACACGGGATCCACAAAATTTTTGAGATTTGGCACTTGTGTTCTTATTTTTAAAATTTTAAGAATTTAGTTCATTAACTCATTTTCTTAGCGTTTGGGTCCCATAAAAAATTATGATAACTGGACCTACAAACTCACTTTTATTTGACACATAGTTCCCTATTTTGGAAATTAGGACAACTGAGTCCCTAGGTATTTTTTTTTCTTCTTTTTTTTTAAAAAAAAGATTATGATAACAACTTGATTATCAAAAGGTAAAACAATCTGTCAAAGTATTCAGTCATTATGGTTTTGTATTAGTAGGAGGAGAAAACAGAATAGAAAGAGAGAGAGTTAAATAACTTTTCTTTTTGAAAGGAGTGAAATGGAAGAATAATCTCTCATGATTTTATATATATAAGACAAATGAAAGATTTGATTATCTGCTCTTATTATAGGGATTAAAATTAATTAGGATCTCATACATAGAGGATCTTGAATCTCTCGCAACATCTTTTTTTTTTTTCCTATTAAATATCCATCTTGCCAAATAACTAAAGCATTACACATATTAATATTCTAAAAATCCTAATTTTGCATTCATTATGTTGATTTTGATGAGATTCTATGATTCGGTTATTTTTTTAATGAAAGTTTGGGAATCTAGTTATCAGCATTTTCAAAATGATCGGACTTAAATGCTAAGAAAAGAGAGGTTGGGACCCGGTTGTTAATATTTTTAAGATGTGGACACAAGTGTAAAATGCAAAGTTTGGGACTACCCTAGATGCAAAGTTCCCTAATAATTAAGCTGTAGGCGGGAAAAATTAAATAAAACAAATTTTAACTATTTTTTAATCATCATAAAAAGTAACATACACCGCGTATGTACTATGCAATTATTTTTATTGTTATAGAAAAACTAATAGAATCGTAAAATGACAGAACGTTTTGTTTTATATATGGATACAAAATAGTAGATAATATTATTATTTTCTCTTTATAAACAAAATTACACTGAATTGCGGAATGTGTTTTTTTTTGTTCTTGTGATATCTTAATCTGGTATATTACGATTTTCTGAAGTGTGCATGTAGGTATGTGCTCAGGACTGTAATTAATTAAAACCGTATTCGCAGGTTGCTTTCCCTGGCTTGAAGGAATTGACATTAACCGGCATGAAATTTAATGCCTTATACTCGGAACAACTTCCAACAACTTTTCATAGTTTGCAGAACTTAACAAACTTGTTTGTGTATAACTGCAATGGTCTAAAGCATCTCTTACCTTTTTCAATGGCGAGAAGCCTTGTGCATCTTGAGTGCTTAGCCATACGTGGATGTGGGATCATGGAGGAGGTATTAATGACAGAGGAAGGAGTAGAAGGAAGACTGGAGAAGATTTCTTTCCCCAAGTTAAGTTATCTTAGGCTTCAGGATCTTCCAAAACTTGAGAAGTTTTGCGTTGGAGATTCTATTGAATTTCCGACATTGTCAGTTCTGGGTATCGCAAATTGTCCTCGACTGTGCACGTTCATCATTGATTCCACATCTAAAGAAATCAAATCCACGGCTAATCAATCTCTCTTTAGTGAAAAGGTAATTTTCTTGTTTTAGTTTCTTGTGCTTGTAAATATATTTCTACTTTATATTCAATCTATATTATATTTTATTTAACGACGATCATGCTCTGTTTCTGTTATATATTTTATGTTCATCAACGAGTTATCTTTGAGTAAGAAACTATATTGATGATTTTATACCTTTGCCTTTTGATTTTATATTAAAAAAAGTAACTTGTATTTTGAATGTTCTTAAAACTATACCTCAAATTTAAAATTGAAATTAAATTCGTGCCTTTTTTTCTATATCAATAGTAGACTTTGACATCTGAATTTGTGAACTTGCCTTTTTTAGCTTATTGATAAACTTGTTACGAAATCCTAATTAACAATATTGTTTGCAACTTAGTTCGAAAATATAATTTTTTACATTTTTTTTGAACGATATGCTTAATTCATTTTTTTCATGCAAGATCATCTATAAACTACAAAAAGTTAAATTGTCAAATCAGGGGTCAAACTTAACTTTGACTAAAAACAGTTGCGAATTTGATATGAGTTGAATTTCAATGGTACAAATCTTGAGAACCTCCTATATATATTTATTGAGAAACACAAAAAGCAGAGCGTAAAATAGGAAACAACCCGTTTATAAAAAAGGTCAAATACATTATTTAAAGAAATTTTCCCTTTTGGATAAAAATTAGATTGCAGTTATAGATGCCAAACAAAAGGAAAAATGATTTCTTTGTGTTAAAACTGAAGCTTAGTAATGAAAACATTTTCCATAATCAAGGAGTTGTTTTTTATTT
>CAMOHE010052693.1:0-13131 GCA_946598075.1 Artocarpus hirsutus | reverse complement strand
AACTTTGGATGGCTTTTGGTTGCTGCCTCAGCCTTTCACGCTTTCCCTGTTGTTACATTATTTGTCTTTTTTTTTTTTTTAACTTTTGATTAAAATAAATGAAACAAAATGAACTTTCTTTTGTATATCTAATGGGAAGTGAATGACGCGTACATATGGGCTAAAAGAATTCAAATTTTAAATTTTAAACCTTAATATTAAAATGTTGTTTGAAAATATGCAATTTGAATCAATCTTTGTCAAAAATGTTGTGGTATCTGAGACTTTTACGCTATAACTCACAACATTATAATATACGAAACTTTATATTGAATCAAAAAATTAGTTTTAACTGTTCTTGCCAAACATAGCGACATGAAAATGTTGAATTTACTAAACTATGTTAATAGATTAGAGAAAAAAACAAAGAAGAGAAAAAAACATAGACTTAATTGCACGATTAAAAGGGTGTTTGACTAAGAGTGGTGTGAACCACAAACTCAGTCATAAACAGTATAAAGCTCTCATATACTACAGTAAAAAAATTGTTATAGTGTAAAGCTCTCACATGCTACAATAAAAACGATTTCCATCAATAATTTTCACTACTAGCCAAACTCCTTATAATATTTAAAAAAGAAAAAAGAGAGAAAATTTTAAGCTAATAGTTAGTTCGAGGAGTATTACAGTATTCTACTAAGCCGAGTTAATAGATTAGAGGAAAAAAAAAGAAAGAAAAAAATATGTGGCATGCTGAATTTTGGCATAGACTTAATTGCACGATGAATATTTAAAAAAGAAAAAAAGATAGATACAATTTTAAATTAATAATTAGTTCGAGGGGTATTATAATATTCGACTAAACTGAGTTATAGTGTCATTTCATGAGGTAGGAGACCATGTTTAAGAAAACTCTAACAAGTTATCAATGGATTAAAAGAAAACAAAAAGGACATTTTTTTTAAATGTCCTTTTATATCTATTATAACTTAATATCTAATTAAAACTAAATTACTATAAATATTTCAAATATTTTTATTTTTAAGTTTAAATGTGTTATAAATGGGCGGGTAGTGTCATGCCGTGTCAACACGTTTATGGCCGTTTATTAAACGTGTTTAGGCGTGTTTAGCGTGTTAGCACGAATCCAGCCCGTTTATTTTCGTGTTATTCATGCCAACCCATTTATGACACAATTAATAAACGTGCAGTTCAAATCTGTTTATCTCGTGTCGTTTTCGTATCGTGTCATCGTGCCGTGTCTGAAATTGCCGGCCCTAATTATAGGATTAGTTCCCTTGTGGCAGTGTGCACCAACAGTGCCTAACATAATTATTAGGGTAAAATGCCTCTTATGTTGGTTATTGACTTTTAGAAAGTCTTAATAAAATAAGGTATCAATCTATCCACTTGTCCCTAATTACTTCTTCTATTCAACTTTTAAAAATCTCAACGGGAAATAAATGTGAAGGCCGTGTGCGGTTTTTTAATAAAATAAAGTCTCAATCTATCCACTTCTCCCAAATTACTTTTTCTTTTCAACTGTTAAAATTCTCAACGAGAAATAAATGTGAAGACCGTGTGTGGTTCAGTGAGAGTTAATTTTTTGTTTTATATGTCAAGACATGAACATTAAGAAAAGAAGCATGGCCCTTTTCCATTAGGATTATAAAAGACGCATGAATGAAAATACTAATTTTGAGACAATTTGATAGATTAGAGTAGGATGGCAACAGGACAGGCTTGTGGCAGGTTGATCTTCTAGCCAACCTATACTATTTAGAAAAGCAACCCCCATTCCTATAAACCCATATCAGTTGGCAGGAATGGACGGATTTTCCATCATGAGATCAAGGTTTTTATGTAATCAAATATATAAATAAATAAATAGATAATATACTAATAAAAGACTTTAAGTTAGGAATGAAAGAAATTATAGCTTTTAATTTTTAGAGATATTAAGTAATATAACATTATGACTGCAATTATATATATTAGAGCATATCATACCTGAATATTAAAATTAAAACATGATATAATTAAATAGGACAGGGAAACGAAAAATAAGCTTGGGTACCTCTAAAACCATTCATGTGCTGTAACCTGTAACAAGTTAAAATTTTTGCTCGTTTATTTAATGTGGGTTCTGTAGATAAATGGGTCCGCATGTAAAATTGTAGTTATAGTAGGTAAGAAAATATTGTATTAAGGTATTAAAAAATAATATTAGTGCGTAGTTTTAATTCGTTGAATTACAATACAATTATGTTATAAAAGGGTAATATTTTTAACAAAATTTGATGAAAATATGAAAATTTAGAGTTACTTGTGGGTGTTTTTAACTGACTAATGAAATCTCTAATTATGTTTACTAATATTACCAAAAATCAATTAAGATATCAAGATATATAAAGGCACTTGTTGCCTATAATTGAGGATATGTATGATGTTGGTAACTTTTGTTGGACTATAAATTATAGTGGGTTTACATATTATAAGCTATATATAGCCATTTTATCTCTAAGGCACCTACATATTTACAAGTTTCGAGTTATATTAGATATATGCGCAATTACTTGTTTAAAATTGGTTATAAATTAGACGTATCCGCTATAGTAGCTGACATTTTAATTGCATTACTATTATGGTTTTAATAATTGATCCATTTATGTAAGAACATCTCATTTTTATACCTTGCATTTGTGTTAGGTTATACAAGTAATTTCCATTAACAACAAGTTTTATTAAATAGGTCAGCTTGCTTGGTTTTGGTACTAATTTTATGCATACAATATTGAGTTTTATTACTTAATATCCTATCATGGCGTTACATATTTAAGTGACAGTTATATTATGGGCTATCTAATTTAACAGGGCCTAATAAGTGATGCTCTAAGGATATCTATTAAATATAAGCTTTAAATATAGGGAGAATGAGGAAATTAGGCCATTATTAATTGTAAATAAAAATAAATAAACAAAATGTAACAGTTTTTAGTAAATAGCCTACTAGGATTAAAACAAAATTTATTTTTGTATAAATGATGTAGAGAGAAAAATGAATGAGCAAACAAATAACAAAAAACAAAAATGAAAAGAAAGAGAAAAAGAAAAGGAAGAAAAAATAGGAGGAAAAATTAGAAATTCAAGTGTTTAAAAAGAATAAGTGATTTCAAAGTACTTTGTACTTGAATGTTTTTAAAAGTGTTATTTACTTATTTAAGAATTGAAATTGTGTTATTTTGCGCAATTTCCCTTAAATTGTGTAGAAACCTAATTCTAATCAAAGTAGGAATAATAGGATTCTACTTTGACTTAGTATGTAAAGGGATTATGGTCCCCAAATCAAATCATTCATACAATTTGCTCTCCTCCTCCCTTTCCTATTAAAGAGAGAGATTTTTTAAGCACTAAAGACATATTTGATTGTAGAAGATTTCATTCCACTTAAATTTCATCACCATGGATTCAGTACACATTTTTAATCATTATTCTTAATAATTTAGCATGATAGTTCTTGTGATTTAGAAATATAGTAGCAAATCATATTTATGATTAAATCTAATAAGTAGTATGAGAGCGATCATCATTCAAATTATTGAGAGATTTTTCTTCTCTATTTACCCGGTTGACGTGAAATTTTATATGAATTGGTTGGTTTCGGTCATTCATATACACGTGTTATATATTTCCTATTACTACTGATAGACAGTATGGTATAAAATATTTACAATATATGTATCATATGTGTATATCAAAATTGTTTTCTTCGGTTAAATTTGGTATTTGTGGTGCTTGATTTTCAATTATTAATCGATTGCTGTTGTAGAGTTCAGTTTATTGAATATCTTATGCTGTGATTCAATTGGTTGGTTAAACGTGTATGTATGATTATGCAAAACTTAATGAAAGTCTCGATATATATATATGTAAAAGCTTACTTCGATTTTTATTTTTTTTTGTGTACGAATTTGTTTTTTCATTGTTTTATTTTTTTATTTTTTCTATAAATGTTTGTATGTTTTTATAAATGTTCATACATATATTTACAATATATATATATGTAATATTGATTAAAATTCATATTATTATGTTTTGGTGGATAATATATATGTATTTTTGTGAAGAATATCTTATATTTCAAAATAAATTAATTGAAATAATATGTTGCCAAAGTAACCTCTATTATGCAAATTCATTTATTTTGGAATATCAAGATGTGTATGCCAATTGTTTATGCGAATAATGACCAGCCTAATTGTTTGGCCAAATAATAGGCATACCTGTTGTAGTAGATATGTGATGATTATTAAGTTTTCCATGTGATCAATAAATCGATCCAAAGAAAAGCATATTGTTTGATCAGATTAATCGTCAATATTTGACTACTATGCGAAGAGTACCACTTACAGTTGATGTTTCTGCCCAAAGACTAAATATCAATGTTGTGCTAAGTATCTTGTGGTGGAGCCCACCATTGTGTAAATTATTTAATCATGTCATGTATGTATTTATTGAATGATTATGCTTATGCAGTGACATGATTATTGATTGTGAGCTTGTTATTTTGTTTTGTTCTTGATTTAGTTTCTACTTCTGCTTCTATAATATCTTCCAATATCAATTCCATTCCTGTGCTTAATGTCACAAACTTCAAGAATTGAAAAGAGAATGTTATGATTGTTCTCGGTTGTATAGATCTTGACCTTGCGCTTTGGACAGAACCACCCCTCCTCTTACTACTACAAGTTCCTCTGATGCTAAAAGGACTTATAGAAGTGGGAACATTCTAACTGTATGAGTCTTGTAATCATGAAACATTCTATTCTGGAAACCTTTAGGGGCACAATGTCTAAGGAAGAAAGTACTAATAAAGTTCATTGAAGAGATTGAAAAGTATTTTACTAAAAACGAAAAGGCTGAAACAAGTACTTTGCTGGTTAATCTTGTTTCAATGAAGTATAAAGGAAAGAAACACAAAAGAGTACATCATAGAGATGTCACGCCCCGGAATACTGGAGGTGACGTGCCAGTTTAATTAAGTTAATTAAATAAAAATTTAGTTAAAACATGGGTTTAAGAATTAAGGAATTTATTTATAAAAATGTGAGAATTTTAAAACATTTTATTTAAAGCAAGCAATTATAATATTCGAACAAATAAGGATAACAAAATAAGCAATAAGGCAATAATAAAAATATAAGGTGAGGTGAAAATGAGTCCTACTGACCCACATCTTATGCACACACATAGTACTGACAATATCAAATTACAACCACAGTCCAAAATAAAAGATAAAGTTAAGAATTATACATGCCTTGAATTGTTTGTTCTACAACCTACCTAGATCTTCTACTGGTCGCAAGTCCTGGTCAATAAACTTTTCTCCGATCCTAAGTTGATATCCACCTAAGGGGAAAGATTTTAAAACAAATAAAAAGTAAACGAAAGGCTCAGTAAGACTATAACTTGAAAATATTTAATTTTAAAAGAAACTCCATTATTCAAATAAATATGTAGAAAACAAACTAGAACAAATAAATAAATAAATGAAAATTTAATAAAAGCTTTCTTTACCAAAACAGTTTAAAAAGGTCGACCAAAAACATACCATTTTCTTTTCCTAGGCAAACCATATGTATTTCACCATCGTAGTGACCCAGTTGAGTTTTGGGACCTGCCTCCAAAGTCACACTCTATACGACCCAATCTCTGATATGGCATCATGCCCTTAAATATAAATATATATATATATATATATCTTTTTATGATTATTAAAATCTCTTTTTACCAAATATAATCATTTGTATTCATTATAAGGTTTATTATGAAAAACCACCTCAATTCTACCATTTATGATATCAGTCAATAAAAAATATATTTTCAAACAATCATTTGAAAACTTTTTGTTAAAATTCCTTTGAGGCCAAAACATTTAAAACTAGCTACCAAGGAAAGGGTAGAAGTCCTATCTTGATACTCGTATCGGTGTCCCACACCGTAATCTCGATCTGCTGTACATTAGCTCCACGAATCCACGTACAACCTTAAATGAAAACTAGGTCTATTAGTGTCTAGCGTGAGATATTCTATATTACTAAATTATCTCATGGTGTCCTAGTGTGCCATTTAGGTTTATAAAATTATTTTACAAAGTCGGAATTTCAATCAGGGTTCAAAACAGTGAAACGAGTGAAAAATTACAATATTTTCACCATGCCGACAGGCCTGTTAATCCCCTGGTTTGACCGGCCGAACTGTATAGTTTGGCCTATCGAAAAACCAGGTCCGGTCGACCAAACTTTTTTAAGTTTGGCATACTGGTCGTATGAATCCGGCCTGCCGATTTGAAAAAATTCTAAAATTTTTTAGATACTAGATTTTACCTCCCAAACCCAAATCTCAAATTTCAACCTATTTTCTCAAATCCGAGGCATGAATAATGATCATAGTTGGTAGAAAAATATAATTGATTACTTTTTAATGCATTAAAACAAGATTTAGACAAAATTTTTGAAAAAATCTGAAAATGGGAAAAATTAGAAGAAAATGAAAAATTTTGATTTAAATCCCTTTTTGATCAAACAAAGTTTATATTCTAGTTATTCTAAGTTCCTCTAACTTAGATTGAAGGTTTTTTGAGCTTACTTGTTGGAAGTTGATTGGATCATCTTTCACTAAGCTGACATCAAATTCATGTCCTTTGAGAAAGATGATATAATCATCCAGAATAGAACTTCTCCATTCTCTAGTCGATCACCTTAATGGCACTTTTTGAGGTTATTGAGTTTGCTCTATTGGTGCATTAGAAAGAACCTCATTGTTGTCTAGTTCTAAATAATGTCAGGAATAGGTGCCTAATCATCGTTATGGTAGAAATTAGAGTCTAACCATTGTTAATGGCAATTTCTTCTTCAAAGACAACATTCCTTACTTTATCTTCCCCTCCAAACTCGACATTCTAAAGAAATCTCGCATTTCTTGACTTAGAGAAAAACATTGTAGTGGGATCACAAACTTAAAGCCTCGAGAGCACTCAACGTATCCAACAAAGTAGCAACTAACTACTCTTCAGCCCAGTTTCTTTTCATTTGGCCTTTAAGTCCGTGCCTCAACTAGACAACTTTAAATGTGTAAGTGCCTTATGCTAGGCTTCTTTCCTATCCATAACTCATAAGGGGTTTTGGTTACAGCTTTGCTTAGAACCCTGTTAAGGATATATATTGTAGTCTTTTGTATTTCTCTCCAAAGCGATTCAAGTAAAGAAGAATGACTAATCGCGCTTCTCACCAGCGTTCTGTTTTGTCCCTCAATGACATTATTCATGCTGGGTTTGCCTGGTATTATGTATTATGGGATGATTCCACATTCTTTTACGAAGAGGGAAGAGAGTCCTAGATGTTGCTCTCTTGATCCATCATATCTACCATAGTACTTATCACTATGATTAGACTTGACAACTTTAATTCTCTTCCTAAGTTAAAGTTCAACTTCAGCTTTAAAAGACTTGATAACGTCTATGGATTGAGACTTTGCATGTGTTAAATATAGGTAATCATATCTTGAGTAGTCATCTATGAACATAATGAAATATTGTTGGCCATTCCAAGAAGCTGTAGGAAATGGACTACAAATATCAATATGTGTAAGTTCTAAGGCGTCATTATATTTGTCGGGACCTAATTTTCTTATGTTTGTTTATTCTCCCTTGATGCACTCAATGCAGACTTGAAAGTCTATCAAATTGAAAGGATCAAGAATTACGTCAGACACAAGTTTCTGAACTCTTTGTTTGGAGATATGACCTAAACACTTATGCAACGAGAAGGGAGAATCCTCATTTAATTTATGCTTTATACCACGTGTACCAGTATGTCGTATTTTATTATAGGAATTAACATTATCAAGCATATAAAGATTATCAATTAAAGAGCTAGTGCTAATAAGATTTGAATTTAAAAAAAAAAACTAATTTATTATTTCCAAAGGAACAAGAGTAACTAGATTTGTCCTAACTAGAAATAGAAATTAAATTATGTCCAAAAGATGGTGCAACATAAGTCTCATTTAAATCTAAATAAAACCCAATCTTTAAAAATAATCTAAAATGTCATATAGCTTCAACTGCAACTTTATTGCCATCGCCCAAAAATATGAATCTTTCAACATCACATGGTGGTTGGCTCTATAGGCAACATTGCATAGACATAGTTATGTGAGTAATAGCACCAAAATCTACCCACCTAGTATTGTTAGGTACCAAAGCTAAATTAATTTTAGAACAAACCAAAGTGAAAAGCTTACTCTTTTTTTTCATGCCAAGAGACGTATTTGGAAAACTCTTTCTTCACGTGTCCTCCCTTCATGCAGAAATAGCAGGTAAATTTCTCATCTTGTTTCTTTAGTTTTTTTTTTTCAGAGATGTTCCAACTATAGCTTCCTTAGCTCTCCTTTTTTTCTTGCTTAAAGAGGTTGATGCTAAGTGAGAACTTACAGTCTTATCTCACTAAAGCCTTTGTTCTTACACACAATGAGATATGACCTCATTAAGAGTCCATTTGTACTTTTGGGTATTGTAACTCACTTTGAATTGTCCATATTGTACAGGAAGAGAAATCAAAACTAAGTGCATGAACAAGTCCTCAGACAGCTCTAACTTTAGTGACTTTAATTTTGAAGCCATATGAATTATCTCTATGATATACTTCCTTATGTTCTCTTTTCCTTTATACTTTATAGAAACTTTTCATTCTTATTAAAACATTGCTTTATTTCCTTAAGGAACTTCTTAGCATTACTGCTCTCAGTAATAGAGCCCTGAAACGCCTTCAGAATGGAGCATTTCATGATCATTAGACATACGATTAGAGCGATTCCACTTCTTAATTTTTGTTTCATTAAGGTTTTCTATAGCAGAAGTGAGTCGCTCTTCCTTAAGCGTAAGGTCTAAATCCATACACCCAAGAATGATTTCTATGTTTTCTTTCGAGACCTTAAGATTAGTCTTATTCAACATTGGAATATTCTTAACTTGAGTTGAAACATTTGTAGCTGTAACAATAGAAACTAAATAGAGGACAAAACAAAACAACATACTGACAATAAAAAAAAAATGTCATAATAAAACAAACAAATGACATAACAAAATAAAATTGGTGACCCACCACAAGATACCTAGCACAATATTGATGTCTAGTCTTGGGACAGAGACATCAATTATAAGTGGTACTCTCGATACAATAATCAAATATTGACAATAAATCTTGTCAAACAATATCCTTTCTTTGGACCTACTATTGTTCACATGGAAAGCTTCATAATTGTCACATATTTATTTGCACATGTGTGTTCGTTACTTGGCCAAATAGTGACCTAGCTTTGGGCTTTTTATAATTTGCATGAATAAAAAACACACAAACATCTTAATATTTTTAATTAGATTAATCTACATAATAGAGTTTACTTTGGCAACATATTGTTTCAATCAATTTAATAAAAAATAAAAGAAGCAAACTATGCAAACTATAAACTTGGACAATAATAAAAACAATTGCTTTGAAATTCCTTGAAAAAAAGTTTCTTTTTGAATTTGTACCCGTCAGAGCGCCGTGGAGCCACCCCATGAGTGTCACGGCATTACAAATTTTTTGTCTGCCACACTACAACACTCCCAGCGGCCATCGTAGAGCTACAGGGAATTTGCTAGAGCACCGCAGCATGCCTTTATTAATAGAGCCATGGCACTCTGGCCTCTGTCTCTAGAACCACAGCACTATAGAGAGTATAGTTTCTAGCACTCTGCCCACAGCACCACAACACGTCCATGTAGCCCTTCCCTTTGATGCACGTCATAGCACGCCCCACGAGCGCCGCGACACTCTGTAGCAATTTCAGGACAAAAACACATACGAGAAATAAAAATAATTACTGAAAATTCAATTTTATTATTGCAATTCAATTCTTTAATCTTTAATAACCCACAATAACATCATGGATCAATTAAAACAACAACTTCTCTACAAAATATCATGTAAGAATCACAATTCACATAAAAAAATCCAAAAATTTTCTATCCAAAAATTCCAAAATAGAGAAAGAATAGAAAACAAAATAAAATTTGTGTGAATAAATCCTAATAACCTTACATGATAATCACTCTGATGCCACTTTTTAGAATTCTTAATTCTAGATATTATGATTCTGTAAAATCCTAGAATATCCATATCACAATCCTAGGATCATATCATGCCAGATTTTTAAAAAAATGAATTAAGGATAAATATATATATATCTATGGTAGCAGCTATCATCTCTTTTTTGGAATTGCTACGACGATAGACGAACAGGATGAATGGGTTATTGTCTTCCTCAATCAAACCACCTTAGTCTTCAATAGGTTTTTCCTCTTTTTGATGGGGAGAGAAGAAAGTTTTAGAATAATTTGATGTGTTGGGGACTATAACCTTATATACTTTTCTATTAGGATCCCATAAAACCTATTTGGGTTAGTATTGGGTATCCACTTATGAAACCCAACCCGATTAGTAGCCTATGGGCTTTCCATAAATAGACCACTTAAATCAGCCCACTATAATTAAATAGCCATGATATCATTGTTATATTAATATGTTGCTCACAACCTGATGAGAAATTAAAATTTCCTAGCAAAAATATTTATATATTTTATTCTTGAAAAAAAAATTCTCCAAAAAATTTCAAAAATTATTCTTCAGAAAGATAGTATCGATAAGAATTTCTTTTTTTTTTTTTTTTTTTGAAAATTGAAAGTAGTGTTTAATTTTCTATTTAAAAAAGTGAAATAAGATTAAACTAAAAACATAAAATAAGGTACCGTGTATTGGGCAGAAGAAACATTTATATTATATAAAAGTTGTGTAAGTGTGATTTTTGTTCACAAACTTTTTTACACTAGTAAATATAATAGATTAGTGATTTTGTTCAAAAACTTTTTTACACTAGTAAATATACTAGATTAGCTAAAATTAATTTACTCCAATTATTAGTCCATTTTTGCTTCACCATAGGAATTTGGAAGAAGTTATCATCTAATAATTACACATTTAACCGATTTGTGGATCAATTGCGCTTGCACATGGTGACGCAGATAATAGGGATAAACTAATAATTATTCTCTTATTGATTTTAATAGAAATGGATACGTTATTAACACCAATTTGAGGAATAAAAATAGAAATAGTGTATAGTATTGTCTTTTTTTTTTTTCCCCTTTGGAATTTCATCTGCCATGCATGCTTACTATTATTGATCATAAACGCACAATGCAAATTAGGAAAGGCGCATATTCTATGGGGGCTGAATAGAATGAGAATATTCTTTGAGTAACAACGTCTCATTTACAATATAAATAAATTTCTGCAACTCAATAGGTCCTTGTATGGTTGCTTTCCATCCATTTTGAAGGATGAACACAATTAAAACAATTCTTCAAATTGTTTGGTATGAGGGACAAAGTTGAGCAAATAACAATATTAAAAATTAAAAAAGATAGTAAAAAAAAAAAAGAGCACAGAAATATTTAATATGTTTCGACAATGTGTCTATATTCATGGACTTAACAAATACAACAAAATATAATGCAACGATTTTTTTGAAATTTAATGAAGTAAAATACACTTTTATTTTGAAATATTTAAAGTATATAACATATGTATTACATAAATATTTTATTTACTAGCATAAGGTAAATAATTTACTTCTAATAGTAAATATGCTACGTACTTACAAATATTTTAACTATTCTTAGGCATTCACTTAGAGAAATCAATGAAGTCCATATAAATACATATTCTTTTTTCTGCTAATTTAAGACTGAATTTGATCTCTATGTCCTCTCAAGTTATTCATCTTGATCTCATGGATGACAAAGGCCGGCACTGGCTTTTCTCTCCTGTGTACGCTAGTCCAAACATGAATACTAGAAGGGAACTTTGGGAGGCCTTACTTTCTTTGGCTCAACTCAATAACGATCCTTGGTTTCTCATAGGGGACTTCAATGATATTCTTACTTTGGATGAACAAATGGGGGGAATAGGAGCGGACTCCCATAGGTGCAAGGTTTTCAGCAATTATGAAAATGATTGTGGTTTTATAGATATAGGCTCTTCGGGCCCGCGGTAAACTTGGAGGGGGCCGAAATGGAACAACTTGGAAAGAGTCTACAAAAGGTTGGATAGAGGCTTTTGTGACTCTAATTGGAGGATTCTTTTTCCTAAAGCTCATATTGCGGTTCTTCCTCTATTGAAGTCGGATCATCATCCAATTCTCTTGGATACTGACAAAAAAAATTCTTCTCAACGAAAAAATAGGCCGTTCCGTATGGAGGCGGCTTGGCTAACTCATAAAGAGTTTCCCCACATTGTCACCTCCCTCTGGAATCCTAACTGGAAGGTTATAGAAAATCTCAGGACCCTTAGAGCGAAGCTTACAGATTGGAACAAAAGTTCTTTTGGAAATATTTTCTCTAGAAAAAACAAGTTACTAGCTCGGCTCGGTGGAATTCAAAAGAATATTATGAGGGGTAGTAACCCGTTTCTTGAAGATCTTGAGTGCAAGTTAAAAGCTGAGCTTGATGAGACTCTTGTGCAAGAAGAGATTTTTTGGAGACAAAAATCTAGAGAAAATTGGGTTGTCTTGGGAGATCGCAACACCAAAATTTTTCATACTTCGACGTTGATTCGACGAAGAAAAAATAAGATCGAGGCCCTCCTTGATGGCAACGATGTTTGGATTTCAGATGAAGATTCCTTGAAGACACATATTGTTTCTTTCTTTCGATCTCTTTTCACTTCTGAGAGAAGATCTCCTTATTTTTTCTAGACTGAGGTTACTTTTCCTCATATTCGCAATGATAGATTGAGTGCTTTGGGCACTTCAATTAAGAAGAATGAAGTTTGGAAGACGGTTTGCTCTATGGGGCCACTTAAGGCTCCAGGCCCAAATGGAATTCAAGCTATCTTCTACCAAAAGTTTTGGGGTACAGTTAGTGACAATGTATCTAACCTTGTGAAAGATAGCTTTGCTAATGGAAGACTAGAAGAGAATCTCAATAAGACTTTGATAGTGCTTATTCCAAAGATTCCCAGTCCCGAAAAGGTCACTCAGTTCAGACCC